>JAQIUQ010007153.1:952500-1002500 GCA_030378365.1 Hybognathus amarus
GCTTTTTGCTCTTAATGCTGTTTAGTCTTTAATTATTCATGGCTGTGTGGTCCGGCATGCATTCTGAATTAAGCTTTACAAATGAAAATATGCCTGCAATGATTGTCCCAAGGCCTGACTTATTATGCAACTCACGGATGGAAGTTAATACATATTCTAACGCTTGTTTCTTTCAGCTCGTTTCGAAACAACTTAGGCTTTCCATTATGACATTTTGAATTAATATATTATTTAGAAGGAATGTTGAAAAACATATCAATAGTTGTGTTCAAATCCAGCCTGTATTCAAGTTTTGACTTTGTGAGAATGTGACCCTCTTCACCTTTCTTTCATAGTATTAGTATTATTTTAGTATATTATTTTGTCTGTTGCCTTTCATTCCTTAATTTTTTTATGGTGTTTGCCAAAGCAAGCATCAGCATTACTATTGGATTATAGTGCCTGTATTATAGAGATTTCAACAAACTCCTACATTTACATTACATTTGGCAGCAGATTAAAGTCAAAGTGATATAGTTTATCCAAGGTTTACATTTATCCGTATGGGTTTTCCTTGGGATTGAACTTATGAACTTGGTGTTGCTGCACTATGCTTTACCAGTTGAGATATTCTGGCTTATGATGAGATGGAAGAAAAACCCTTATGTCCTTACAATTGAGGGAATTGAGCCATATAAAGGTCAGAATATGTTTTTAACCCTTTCATCACCAACATGGCCAAGTCACTCCCACCTAGACTCTCAATAAAACTCATAAAAAAGCTAGCTAGTCTTCGTAATTATTTATTTACATTTTTACATATATTTTGCTTTACAGTTAATAAGGTTAATTGAAAGTTAAAACTTGAATTTATTAAAGTAAATGTTTTATATGCACTACTACAGTGTAAAAGTTTTCAATCATGTTTTTGAAATAAGTCTCTTGTGCTCGCCAATCGCTGCAATTAAATTTGATCAGAAATACATTAAAAGGATGAAAAAATAAATGCTACTCTTTTTAACTTTCTAGTCAACATTTCTTGATTTTTATTTTTTTTTTTAAATCACGGTTTCCACAAAAATATTAAGCAGCACAACTGCTTTCGGCAACGCTAACATATTTTAATATATATATATATATATATATATATATATATATATATACACTCACCGGCAACTTTACTTAGGTACCCCATGCTAGTAACGGGTTGGACCCCTTTTGCCTTCAGAACTGCCTCAATTCTTCGTGGCATAGATTCAACAAGGTGCTGGAAGCATTCCTCAGGGAGTTTGGTCCATATTGACATGATGGCATCACACAGTTGCCGCAGATTTGTCGGCTGCACATCCATGATGCGATCTCCCGTTCTCACCACATCCCAAAGATGCTCTATTGGATTGAGATCTGGTGATTGTGGAGGCCATTTGAGTACAGCGAACTCATTGTCATGTTCAAGAAACCAGTCTGAGATGATTCCAGCTTTATGACATGGCGCATTATCCTGCTGAAAGTAGCCATCAGAAGTTGGGTACATTGTGGTCATAAAGGGATGGACATGGTTAGCAACAATACTCAGGTAGGCTGTGGCGTTGTAATCGATGCTCAATTGGTACCAAGGGGCCCAGAAGAGTGCCAAGAAAATATCCCCCACACCATGACACCACCACCACCAGCCTGAACCGTTGATACAAGGCAGGATGGATCCATGCTTTCATGTTGTAGACGCCAAATTCTGACCCTACCATCCGAATGTCGCAGCAGAAATCGAGACTCATCAGACCAGGCAACGTTTTTCCAATCTTCTATTGTCCAATTTCGATGAGCTTGTGCAAATTGTAGCCTCAGTTTCCTGTTCTTAGCTGAAAGGAGTGGCACCCGGTGTGGTCTTCTGCTGCTGTAGCCCATCTGCCTCAAAGTTCGACGTACTGTGCGTTCAGAGATGCTCTTCTGCCCACCTTGGTTGTAACGGGTGGTTATTTGAGTCACTGTTGCCCTTCTATTCAGCTCGAACCAGTCTGGCCATTCTCCTCTGACCTCTGGCATCAACAAGGCATTTCCGCCCACAGAACTGCCGCTCACTGGATGTTTTTTCTTTTCGGACCATTCTTTGTAAACCCTAGAGATGGTTGTGCGTGAAAATCCCAGTAGATTAGCAGTTTCTGAAATACTCAGACCAGCCCTTCTGGCACCAACAATCATGCCACGTTCAAAGTCACTCAAATCACCTTTCTTCCCGATACTGATGCTCGGTTTGAACTGCAGGAGATTGTCTTGACCATGTCTACATGCCTAAATGCACTGAGTTGCCGCTATGTGATTGGCTGCTTAGAAATTAAGTGTTAACGAGCAGTTGGACAGGTGTACCTAATAAAGTGGCCGGTGAGTGTATATATATATATATATATATATATATATATATATATATATATACATGTACATACATCAATCCATATATATATATATAGCCACATTACGATCCCATATATATATATATATATATATATATATATATATATAGCCACATTACGATCTTGCTTGATTTTCTATTCATTTTTTCTATTTTTCTATTTCATCTATTCATACTGTAATAATAATGTCTGTCATTTTCTAATTTAAAACGTCCATTTATGCATCAGTGATATAATTGGCCACTTTAACAATATTCATTAAGACAAAGCAGTGTATTTTTTTAATTGCCTACAAATTGTTCGTTGGGACGTCCTGCCTTTTCACATTCTCTCGTGTCTTTGTAGCTCTGCACAAACAGTGACGAATGTAAATTGCTGTGCTAAGTTATATGTGCTATTGCTCAATCAGGCTTTAATTACATGTTGCCTCCGCCTCAAAAACATTTAACAGAGACTTGAATGCCTTAATGAGGAGCGTAATGAACACTCAGGATGTTTGGTTGTTCGCTTGCATAGCACTGGCATTTTTATAGACTGTCATAAAATACCATTTGCATCAGCAAATTACAATGGCTCGATTATTATTATCCAAAGACGACCTGATCATAAATTAAACCTCCAATTACAAACATCTATCTGTTGGGAGAGAAAATGAACGGTGTGGTTTTTATTCACTCTGAGAGAGAGATGAGGGATGCCAAGCACCTTTGTAGATTATTCTCAGCGGAGGCATTTATTCAGTTTATTGTTTGGCTGCTAGCTCAGTCTCCTGACTGAAATGGGAAGCTACATTAAAAGCTCATTAAGGCCTGTGCGCTGAGACGTCTGAGGGAGTGTCCACTCTGCTCCAATACTGGACCTGTTTTTTGTTTTTTTTTTCATATAGAGATGCTTTTAGTAGATAACGGAGAGATTACCGTAGTTATCAGGACATTCACAGAAGTCTTCCCATCTAGATAATGTTTGGTGTTTTCTCAGATAGTGGAGAGTGGGGTATGATGTGTTAACAATGTTTGTTTGTTTGTTTGCTTGTTTGTTTATTTAATAATTATGATTACAATATTTATTTAAATAATATATTTAATAATATTTTTAATTTATTAGGCTACAATGTGTCTGTTAATCTAGTTATTTATTTATTTAAAGCTGCAGTCCATAGCTTTTTTTGAGTTAAAAATGATCCAAAATACTTTCAAAGCGGTAAGCTTGTAATAATGTTCGTATTTCCAGAGGTACTGGTGGATTTCAGCGGGAGATTCGAGCATGTCTTTTCGTCATTACGTCACATCTGTACACAAACAAGAGTCTCGGCTAGTATAAGCTATATTGAGTCATCACGTCACATCTGTACACTTAAAGAAGAGTCTCGGCTAGTATAAGCTATATTGAGTCATTGTGTCACATCTGTACACATAAAGAAGAGTCTCGGCTAGTATAAGCTATATTGAGTCTTTACGTCACATCTGAACACAAAGAAGAGTCTCGGCTAGTATAAGCTAAATTGATTCATTACGTCACGTATGACGCAAATAAGGAGTCTCGGCTAGTATAAGCTACATTGAGTCTTTACGTCACATCTGAACACATAAAGAAGAGTCTCGGCTAGTATAAGCTATATTGAGTCTTACGTCACATCTGAACACATAAAGAAGAGTCTCGGCTAGTATAAGCTATATTGAGTCTTTACGTCACATCTGAACACATAAAGAAGAGTCTCGGCTAGTATAAGCTATATTGAGTCTTTACGTCACATCTGAACACATAAAGAAGAGTCTCGGCTAGTATAAGCTATATTGAGTCATTACGTCACATCTGAACACAAAGAAGGAGTCTCAGGTAGTATAAGCTATATTTAGTCATTACATCACGTATGACTCAAAAGAAGGAGTCTCGGCTAGTATAAGCTACATTGAGTCATTGCGTCACATCTGTACACATAAAGAAGAGTCTCGGCTAGTATAAGCTATATTGAGTCTTTACGTCACATCTGAACACATAAAGAAGAGTCTCAGCTAGTATAAGCTATATTGAGTCATTACGTCACGTCTGTACACATAAAGAAGGAGTCTCGGCTAGTATAAGCTATATTGAGTCATTATGTCACATCTGTACACATAAAGAAGGAGTCTCGGCTAGTATAAGCTATATTGAGTCATTGCGTCACATCTGTACACATATAGAAGGAGTCTCGGCTAGTATAAGCTATATTGAGTCATTGCATCACATCTGTACACATAAAGAAGAGTCTCGGCTAGTATAAGCTATATTGAGTCATTACGTCACATCTGAACACATAAAGAAGGAGTCTCAGGCTAGTATAAGCTATATTGAGTCATTACATCACATCTGTACACATAAAGAAGGAGTCTCAGCTAGTATAAGCTATATTGAGTCATTACGTCACATATGAACACAAAAGAAGAGTCTCGGCTAGTATAAGCTATTTTGAGTCATTACGTCACATCTGTACGCATAAAGAAGGAGTCTCGGCTAGTATAAGCTACATTGAGTCATTGCGTCACATCTGTACACATAAAGAAGAGTCTCGGCTAGTATAAGCTATATTGAGTCATTACGTCACATCTGTACACATAAAGAAGAGTCTCGGCTAGTATAAGCTATATTGAGTCTTTACGTCACACCTGAACACATAAAGAAGAGTCTCGGCTAGTATAAGCTATATTGAGTCATTACGTCACATATGACACAAAGAAGAGTCTCGGCTAGTATAAGCTACATTGAGTCATTGCGTCACATCTGTACACATAAAGAAGTGTCTCGGCTAGTATAAGCTATATTGAGTCATTACGTCACATCTGAACACATAAAGAAGAGTCTCGGCTAGTATAAGCTATATTGAGTCATTACGTCACATCTGTATACGCAAAGAAGAGTCTCGGCTAGTATAAGCTATATTGAGTCATTATGTCACATCTGTACACATATAGAAGGAGTCTCGGCTAGTATAAGCTATATTGAGTCATTGCGTCACATCTGTACACATAAAGAAGGAGTCTCGGCTAGTATAGGCTATATTGAGTCATTGCATCACATCTGTACACATAAAGAAGAGTCTCGGCTAGTATAAGCTATATTGAGTCATTACGTCACATCTGAACACATAAAGAAGGAGTCTCAGGCTAGTATAAGCTATATTGAGTCATTACATCACATCTGTACACATAAAGAAGGAGTCTCAGCTAGTATAAGCTATATTGAGTCATTACGTCACATATGAACACATAAAGAAGAGTCTCGGCTAGTATAAGCTATTTTGAGTCATTACGTTACGTATGACGCAAAGAAGGAGTCTCGGCTAGTATAAGCTACATTGAGTCATTGCGTCACATCTGTACACATAAAGAAGAGTCTCGGCTAGTATAAGCTATATTGAGTCATTACGTCACATCTGTACACATAAAGAAGAGTCTTGGCTAGTATAAGCTATATTGAGTCATTACGTCACACCTGAACACATAAAGAAGAGTCTCGGCTAGTATAAGCTATATTGAGTCATTACGTCACATATGACACAAAGAAGGAGTCTCGGCTAGTATAAGCTACATTGAGTCATTGCGTCACATCTGTACACATAAAGAACGAGTCTCGGCTAGTATAAGCTATATTGAGTCAATACATCACATCTGTACACATAAAGAAGAGTCTCGGCTAGTATAAGCTATATTGAGTCATTACGTCACATGTATACACGCAAAGAAGGAGTCTCGGCTAGTATAAGCTATATTGAGTCATTACGTCACGTATGAACACAAAAGAAGAGTCTCGGCTAGTATAAGCTATATTGAGTCACTATGTCACATTTGTATAATAATAATAATAATTTATTAAAATATGGCAGTTTTTCCACATAAATTTGATTTTATAAACATTTTAAAAGTGTGCATAAGCTAAATGAGTCTTGAATGAGATTAGAATGTTTCTTGTCAACGTTGCAATTTACAAACAGTATACATTTATTGTGAAATACTGGGCCACTTTATTTTTGAGAAATCATTTCTCTAAGGCACTGAATTAATGTTAGTTATATCTTTTCCTAGAGGAAAGCTGAAGTGGCACAGCTTGTCCCAGCTCTCCTCTAGAGTCTCCACACAAGTTTGTGTAATGCTTTGTATATACTGTAGTAAGGATTTCAGACACTGGTCTCTTGATGTGAAATGGGTGAAGAGTTGAATTGGAAGTGAAGATATAACTAGTTCTTCAGCAGTCCTTTTCATTTTTCACACCTCTTCTCAACACCCATCCTCCTCTCTCTCCTTTCCCCTTGTTCTCTCCTTCCTCTTCCTCCTCGTCCCCTGTGTTGCAGTTGCACCGTGGTGTGATTACACAGGAAAGGGAGTCTCTATAAATCATGTGGATTTATAGCGCTCCAGTTAATAACGCAGCTGTGGGCGTATAACATGGTTCTCTCAGGTGTCTTAAACACCCGGAACACTGTCAGCTCTCTGGCCACCCCACTGGGAATCACAGCACATTAAAGCTGGCTCATTATCAGAGCAGAACCACCATTTAACATTGCACTCCCTGTATCATTTTAACATTGACTCAACCTCAGTACATTAGCCAGGATATGGGCAGACAAAGAACAAAATAGCCATAGGGTTCAGTATTTAAAAAAAGCAGTCTGTGTTCAATTAACTGAAATTACCTAAATGTGTGCAACAAATTTAGAGGAACCACAAGCCATGTCTTAGAGCAATAGTTCTCAACCCAAGAGCCTCGGCAAACTTCCATGTCAGGAAACACAGTATGACTTACAGTATACTCATTTAATTATATGAAGAAAAAACTACATTTAAAATACCAAAATGTTTTTTTTATACTACTACCTACTTATTTATTTATATAATACTAATACTAATAATAGTGTATGCATATAATTTGGCATAAGATGTGTCCCTTAATATTGCAAACTGGTTTGTTTGTTTTGTTTACTAAATAATAATAATAATAATAATAATAAAATATATATTTATATGCAGTCTTTTAATCTAGCAAACTATTCTTTTTTTATTTATACAAAAATTATAATTATTATAATTATTATTATTGTGTAATTATGGGAGGCCTTTTTGACTCTTGAAGTCAAAAAAGTTTAGAATATGGCATCTGAGATAAATTTGAACTGAAGGTGGGCTCTTTTTACTTGCGTAGTACACAACCCCTTAAACATCGCAATCAACAATATTGGATACCTTAGCAACATCCTGACAACCATTTGTAAACCTATAGACCTTATGCACCAGAGAAGCGTAGGCGCAGTCATCTTTAGAATATTTGTCTTAGAACTTCCGGATTTCGCGTCGCTCTGTATATTTCTATGGCATCGGCTGTTGAGGAGTAATTAGCTGGTGAAGTGGATTTACTTATTGTAGAGTTAACAAAAGTTATCATGAGCATTGTAATGTTTATCATAAGCATTTGTAAAGCAGATGTCTTAACAAATGTTGACCGGGAATTGTTTTACGAGGAGTTCATTCATTCCTATGCAAGATTGCTGTGAAAATACAGACCGGAAGTCAAAAGACAACGAGGCAACGCTGAAGGGGCGGGGCTACATTAGGTCTATAGCATCATTATGTTGAGGGTGAGCATCACTGAATTGTTCTATAGACCTTATGCACCAAAGACGTGGGCGCCGTCATCTTTAAAATATTGTCTTTGATCTTCCAGTTTCGCGGTCGCACTGTATATTTCTATGGCATCGCCGTCGAATGAGTAATTAGCTGGTGAAGTGGATTTACTTATTGCAGAGTTACAAAACAACATTGTAATGTTTATCATAAGCATTGTAAAGCAGATGTCTTAACAAATGTCGAACCGGGAAATTATTTACGAGTAGTTCATTCATACCTATGCAAGATCTCTGTGAAATACAGACCAGAAGTCAAAAGACAACGAGTGCAGCGCTGAAAAGGGGCGGGGCTACATAAGGTCTATAGAAAATGTAAAAAAAAAAGATAAAACCTTTGCATTAAAGTGCAAGGATGCACTTGTATTGTTTACGTTCCATGTTCCTTCACGGCATCTCTGTTCTTTTCGTATGTATCTCAGGCTGTCTGGCATACTAGTTCTCGACACCATCTCAGAGGAAATACCTGTGCTGCTGTTTGGTTTGCGTTTCAGCCTGAGACCCATCGCCAAATCTCAGCATGAGGGGCGGAACAAAAGCTTTCTCTGAACAAAACTGCTTCAGGCATTGAACAGACCTCCTCTACTGTGAGACAAAAGACCCGCAGGGCCTTACAGAACCCTGAGAGTCTCCCTGCCACCCAAAACAAAGGCAGAAATTAAGCAGCGCTTGGAGCGATACGGCTCTTACACACAAGCTAAAATGTTTCTTTCATAGCTCTAGTGGGTTTCAACATGGCGTCTCTCCTAAGGGCGAGAAGAGAGCTCTGCATCTTGCCTTTTGTCAGGGCTACAGGGAGGGAAGTCGAGTTTCATCATCCTTTTCTCTTCTCCCTTTCCTCACTACCTGAGATTGTAACATCTCTCCTATAACACTTTCTGTGTTAGTTTTATTAAGAACACTGAGGGTTTAGGATTATATCCTTCTGAAGGTGTAATAATGATTTTCCACTCTTTGCTACTTAGTACTTCTTTTTAATTATTAGCCTTAAAGCAGTGGTTGGTCATGACTTTTGTGTTCTGATAGAAAGTACAATGCTAAATGTTAATAACAAAATGCTGCTAATAATAACATAACCATACTCATTTAGAATATCAAAATAAGCAGGAGAAAATTTTTTCCATGTACAGTACAGTATTTTGATTTGGACGTCAAAGGCATTGTGTTACGTTAAATATTGTAGGCATAGTTTTTAAGATTTACTTTTCTAAAATGTGGAAAATATTTACACTATACCGTTGAAATGTTTGGGTCATTATAGACCCCTTTTCAGTTGGTAAACATGGTGACATTTTTTTTTTGTGGGAGGAGCTTAGGTGGAGGCAGAGCAGATCCCTCTGGCTCGCTTCACTAGACGCTAGTTAGCAAGTATTGTTAGCTTGTTTTTTAACAATGACTGGAGAAAATCCAATTTGTGGGATGCACATCCAGGGCACTAAGCTCCCATTCCACCACATCCCAGAAGATGCTCTGTTGGGTTGAGATTTGGTGACTGTGGGGGCCATTTTAGTACAGTGAACTCATTGTCATGTTCAAGAAACCAATTTGAAATGATTTGAGATTTGTGAAATGGGGCATTATCCTGCTGGAAGTAGCCGTCAGAGGATGGGTACATTGTGGCCGTAAAGGGATGGCACGAGGTCAGAAACAATGCTTAGGTAGGCCGTGCCACTTTAAAAAATGCCCAATTGGCACTAAGGGGCCTAAAGTGTGCCAAGAAAACATCCCCCACACCATTACACCACCACCACCAGCCTGCACAGTGGTAACAAGGCATGATGGATCCATGTTCTCATTCTGTTTACGCCTAATTCTGACTCTACCATCTGAAATGTCTCAACAGAAATCGATACTCATCAGACCAGGCAACATTTTTCCACTCTTCAACTGTCCAATTTTGGTGAGCTCTTGCAATCTTGTAGCCCTTTTTTTCCTATTTGTGTTGGAGATGAAGTGGTACCCGGTGGGGTCTTCTGCTGTTGTAGCCCATCCGCCTCAAGCTTATGCGTGTTGTGGCTTCACAAATGCTTTGCTCCATACCTCGGTTGTAACGAGTGGTTATTTCAGTCAAAGTAGCTCTTCTATCAGCTTGAATCAGTCGGCCTATAAATGCATTTGAAGCAACTGCCATGTGATTGTTTGATTAGAGAATTGCATTAATAAGAAATTGAACAGGTGTTCCTAATAATCCTTTAGGTGAGTGTATAATGTTATAAAATATTTAAATAAATGCTGTTCTTTTTTAACTTAAAAAACAAAAACAATTAACAAGTATTTTCATAATTGATGATAATAATAGCCATAATAATAGGTATTAGAGGAAATTCTAATAGAATGATAATTTCTAAATGATCATTTGACAGTGAAAACTGGGTAACGCTTCCTTTTTACAGTCCAGTTACTCATGTAAATACTATGTACTTATTTTAGTAACTACAATTACTGGGTAATAACTAGTACTAACCCTGAACCTACCCCTAAACCTAACCCTGCTCCATGTACTTACCTTATATTAGCCAGTACTTTCTAGGTAAGTACACTGTAAGTACCCTGTAAGTACTGTACTGTAAAAGGAAGCGGTAGCGAAACTGGAAGTGAGGATGCTGAAATGAGTCTGCCTTCAAAGAAAAAAATAATAATTTTAAAATAGATTAAAATAGAAAACAGTTATTTTGAATGATAGTTGCTTCCTTTTCACAACCTTAGTTTGTGTCACACTGTGTCATGCGTGAGGTGTGTAAGATCACACTGTCCCCACTCAGGCGTTAAAGGTAGTAGCCACCAGGAAATGTACTGTATGCTTTGGCCGCTTTAATTGAGCTCGAGCGTGACATGGAAAAAAAGACAGAAACGGAAAGTGAGAGAAAGAAAAGATTAAAAAACAAGCAGAACTTTTTTGTGGTTTTAACACTAGCACTATTCAGTCTCACCTCACCTTCTCTGTGGCTTTGCTTCAGGCTAACAGTTGCACCCCACCAGGTACAACCCAGATTTCCTGTAGCAAAGCGAGCATGTTTTATCTGCTCTTTGGTGTCTCCACATAAACTCAAATAACACCTTCTATGCTCGTACTAACCCTTAGTTTCAAGCTCCTCTGTCATCTCCACCCTCTGGTCAGCAGGAGCACTGGCATGTCCCAGACCGGTCTCTGCTACGTGCCTTCTTTCATGCCTGTTAGATCTCTTAGATTGGGAAGGCGTTTGAGTGTTTACAGAAAAGGAGCTTATCATGTCCTCATGTTGAATGGTCACATAGACTCGTCCCCAAAACAGGCCAGTTACAGACTTTAGGTAGCCTGACTTCGTCATACTCATATTCTATTGAGAATACTGAGTCTGATATCGCTCCATTAAGCTTTGATTATGAGGCGTGTCGTAACCGAACCAGGAAAAAACAACAACTCTGCACTCAATTGGATAGTCGGTAGACCTACAACCAATCAGAGCAACGCAGTAAGTCAACTCCTTTGCATAGCGCAGTTTTCAACTACAGAACTTACTTATTTTAGAAGTTAAATAACGAGTGTTGCTTCTTTTACTTACTTCTCAATGAGTGCGACCAAAGCAGAAACCACAACGACCACAGGCTTTTCATTACACATCTTCTTAGTGTCCATCGGAGCCAGCTGATAAGTTACACTTTTCCCGAATCATGTGGGAAGGACGCCAAAATATCTTTCCGATCGACAAATGCCTTGATTGCAGTTTTCTGTTTGTCTATTAAAATGAATGCGCTGTCGATTTATTTTACAACAGATGCGACAGCGGAACGTTGATAACGTGATGATTAGTTGCAGATCAATCTGTCCATCATCGTATAAAGCCCGCCCTGGCAATTTGATTGGCGCGAACATTGTTTGCCTGATCATAATTACTCCTCAATGGATCGAGTCCAGACCTAAACTTCCCGTCCAAAAAATGTTGTGGGCGGAGTTCGGGCTGGGCATCGCAGGCTAGACTTAAGGTTTTGTTGTTTGTTTTGAGCAGTAGTTAGTACTTAGTATTAGTTTGTGTAGACGGAACAAATTATCATTGCTGTATAGTATTATGAATTTCGTAATGTTTGAGTTTGTTCCCTTTTCCGCTTGCATGACAGTATATGGTGGGCCTGATGATCATGATTTGAGAATGATCCCATCCAAATGTTGTGCTTTAATGGAAGAAAGAACATTTGACCATCTGTACAAAGGAGTTCACATGCAAAAAAAAAGAAAGAAAAGAAAAGAAAAAAAAGTTACATTTTCTGGTAAAAGAATACTGGCAGCTGATGTTGCCAGAAAACATTTTTGACAGTAAAAAATACAGAAGCAACTTTTTAGGTTTTACAGATTTAGTTTTTACTGTAAGTTTAAGTTATTTCATTAACTGATTTAATGTTGATATACTAACCTATACTAATATCGGTTTTGTACCTTTGTAATAAACTGATAAACCACCAAAAACAAGTGTGGAAAGTCACATGATGAATCCAAGCTCATCACAAGCAGCTTTCCCACAAACTGAGAGGGTAAAATACTAATATGGTGCAGTTATTCACACAGATGCTAAACACAATCATTGTAACACACATGACATTAAAAAACAAATGCAATAAACATTAATTTAACAACAATAGATGTAACACAAAAGCGCAATGTACATAACTGATTAGAAACCGTTATTTCAATGAAAATGCGTCAAATTTGATGTCATGCATGGATTTTTTTCACTGTAAATTATACAATGACTTGTTAAAAATGTAACCGTATTTTACTTTAAAATTACATTAAACGCAAGTTACTGTTAATCTTTTTTTTAACTTTTTTTTTCACATGGTCAGTGTCATACATTCACTTCTTTGATTAGGCCTACTTGCCTAGAGTTCTTAATCCTAAATATTTTTAATTAAGTACGTATATTTTATTAGTTTGGTCTTAACTTCTTTTTTTTTAAATTTGTCAAAATCCTAATTTATTTCTCAAGCAACTTTGGTTCTTGTAATTGTTACTATTTTGTTTGATTGTGACCATCTCTAGTAATTCCGTGATTAAATTTCTTGTAAATTCTGACAGTTACTCTTTTTAATCTTGTACTCTGGCAAGAGGCTTCAGACCCAATCCGCTTATATAATCATGCATAATGATCATTAAAAAATAATCACACACAATTTCTTTCCAGAAATGTGTTAAATTTATTTACTTCATGTCCACTTTAAATACATAAGATTTTTTTTAATCATTTATCGATTTTAATCTCCATTTTTTCTACAGTATTTACAGTGATTTAACAGTTAAAATGTATATAGCAAACTGTCCACATGGTATTTTGCAGCTCAGTGACCAGACTAACTCCCTCCTGCTATGTTATTAATACAATCTGAGGTTCCTCTCTGTGCGGAAGTGCCCTGATCATAATGAAGCCCACTATGCAGCAGGACTCCCATAGCTAGAGCTGCTCCTCTCAGAGCGAGACCTTCCATATAGAGGTTAAACCTGGCCGAAGTCGTCTATCAACGACATTGCGGTTTCACGATTCTCAGGGAGATCACCTTATCAAACGGTGCCACAAATACTACCAGACCAATTTGGAAATTGATAGTCCGTACATAACAGAGTTATTGGTCTCCAATTACTACTGGCCCAGTGTCACAGAATACTCCGGGAGGGCCACTCAGGTGTTTCGCCATGCTCTCAGAGTCAATAGCGGAGCATCTTGGCTTCGCCTCACGTTCATTACACCAGCCAGATGGGCTGAGAATTAGATCTCAACTCCCCCACAGAGAGAGATAGGTAGGAGGAGATGGGAGAGAATGGGGATGGAGAGGAAAAATAATGGTTTTTGTTTTCATTTACATCGCAAGTTATTACATTTTAATGTAACACCTCTGGGACCTGGGAACATTAAATGGCTGTTGTTGAATAATGGAGTCTAACTGCCAGTGAATGCGAGAGGGAGAAATGAAATTAGCGAGCACAGCAATTTGGCACAGTGATTATGGCCTCCGCCGAGGCACTTCCTGGTGATTTAAGAATGCTAACATTTAAGCACGTCAGATCTCATTATTCTTCAAGGTTAAATCGAGCTCGTTCCAAGGGATCCAGCAGCAAATGGGAAATAACTTCCCGCTTTCTCTTTTTTTCCTCTCCTTTGCTGCATTTTTGCATCTTTTCTGCATTTGTTTCAAGTGTATCATTTCTGTTTTAACAGCTGGATTTGTGAAAAGGAATGTTTTTGAACAAACAGATAGCCCCACCCTAAACCTACACTATTGGCTGGTAATGATGAAAGCACTTTTTTGTCTTCTTTTTAATGTTGTTCATGTTTTTTACACATGTGAATCATAGTCCTTACCATATTTATTAAATATCTGTTTGGGTTTTATGGTTTCTGTAATCTAGCGTGAGATGTTGGAGCTTCAGACTGCACTTTTCTTCAATGCACTTGCTAGCGCAGCATCTTTTGTCCTCTGTACATTGTCTGCTGCACACATCTGCCTTTATCTGATTGCGCACCACAACAATGCTTTACTCTTCTTAAAGCCAAACGGAAAGTGAAAGGCCATAACAAAACAGAAGCGTTTTTTCCATTATAGTGCGTCAAATCCTTTTAAAGGTGTTTACCCACTAGGCGTTTTGTCACCCTGTTACCAAGGGGCTCAGCTGGAAGAGCGAGTTCGTCGTGGGGATAATAAAGCAGTTTAGAGCGGCAAGAATGCAAATGCACTTACTGTAACTCACTGTGATCAATTCCCAGTGCCGCTCCGCCAACCAGACAGATGGTCTCTGCTTTTATCTCCATCCATTCAAGGCTGCAGAAATCAAAACAGAGCATTTGTTTTCAGAGCAGAGAGAATGTTTCTATTGTTTTCTCTAGGGAGAGCGAGGTCGAGAATTGTACTTAAGGGAATGATGCGTTTTGTTTTGTTTTTTCTCGAAGTGAAAAACTGTAAATACATTGTCGTTATTCAAATGTTGGCATTGTAGGATGATGAATCTTCAATGCCAATGAATGGCAATCAGCACTTGTTAAAGCTGAGGGTGTGTAATGTTTTTTTTATTATTATTATTGTTAAAATACTTTAAAATTCTCTAAATGCAGATTTGAATTTAAGTAAGCCATTGCGATTGTGGTGCTATCAAAACTTTGCTCTTTTTGAGCATTTCACCTCCCTCAAGGATGTCTGTAAGACCTAGAGAAATCAGTTAAGATTTATCTCTCCGGTAGTTGCTAGGCAAGGAAGGTGCCATGTTTTGCTTATTTTCAATCAGGAATAGCATGTCAGGTGCGAATGATTTCAATGTTAAAGGGTAACTAAACCCCTGGTCTGACTCCACCCACTGGCAATATTTGAAAATGCTGAAAAAGTGGGCTGACCCCAGCGGAGATAGAGGGGACGAAATAGATGCTAAAACACTCTATCCTGATCGTTTTCATTACTCACAATTCCAATTCCTGACTCCCTACAGTGGTTTTGACGACACAAGATGGTGTTTATACTGCCAAGGACGTAGCTCGCGTGGTGAGCTGAAACCTGCGTATGCCACGAATTGCGGAAAATTCAACTGCAGTAGCCACCGTTCAACCTGAAGAGGGCAGCACTAAGACGTTTTTACACCATATATTGTAGAAATAGAACACTTTATAAACAAATGTCAAAAAATTTACTCGAATCAATGACTGGTATTAATAAAGATCCGTTCTTACAGATCATTAACTAAAAAAAGTTGGTTAAGTGTTTAGTTACTCTTTAAGTCAATGCAAAGACACGTTATGCACGTAAAAAAAGTTCCTGCAACGCAAATGAGCCGTGAGAGCGCCCGCGCGTAGTACGCTGAATACACCTCGTCCGCGCATCAATTTCGCACAATTGAGTGTCTGGCAGGAATTCGAAGTGCGAACGATTTAGTTCAGTGCTCTTTGTGCGTTCACGTGTTTGACGCAAATTCCGTGCCTGCCGTCCGAGTCTGAAAAATTTGCGTCGAATTCGCGCGCATTAACCAATCAGAAGACTGCTGCTTGCTCACATGGTGAAGTATCTGGCTGCTTTAATAAATTATTTTGTAATATGACTAAATGCGTGTGGTTCTAATGCACAACAAAGCAAATATTTTATCACTCAAAACTATATTTCAATATACGAGACATGTTCATTTTGTATTGAATGTTATTTATTCCATATCTAGATTATATGAAATATTAGTATGATATAAAGACAACCAACATATGTGCGTAAGTTCGTGTCTGGACGTGAGAGAGAAAAAATCACAGGACAGGTTAATAACTTTTGGAGGCTGGCTCTATTTATCATCAAAACAAAAATAAATGACAGATTAGGTGGATGAGGGCGAGGGTGATCCTCGCTCCGATGCAGGACAACAGGTCATCAAACTGGTCGCGGGACAGGCGGAAGTACCGCTGACAGCGGCCGTCATCAGGCGCAGCTCCTGGAGCGAGCAAATGGTGAAACTCGCCAAACAGTTCGCCATTCAAAAGTTCCATCTGGAGACAAATATGGCGATGATGATTCCCACACCGCTGTTCTGCTCTCCAGAGCAAATACAAGCGTTGACTCTCTTTGAATGAATGTCTCGGTCGACATAAAAAAATGGCCGCCAACGGATTTCAATTCTGGCGCGTGTGAGCACAGTGTTCGCTTCAATTTTTGTTTTTTACTTTGTTTTTGAATTAACACAAAGTGGTCAGAGTGTCAAACTAGACTCGGTAACAGCAAATTTGACAGCGCTATTCACTGTCAGGTGTGAATGCACAGTAAAACAGCTAAAAAGTAACCGACATGACTTCAGAGAGAGATTCTGAGATGCAACCTCTGATAGTCACAGGAGAGGATTTAATCTTAGGAGCTCTCTAAAAACGCCATGAAAAATATGTTAACATTATTTCAATTAGAATACATGCCAACTTTTTAAATATAGAAAGCTGCTTTTGGGTCCAGATGGTGGTGTTATGACATCTATCAGAAAACCTACCAAACAAGCCAGTCACAGGAAGTGAGTTTGGGGTGGACAATCTATTTTTCCGTCAAGTGGCAGAAACAGTAAATGTTCCTGAAACCTCTGGTCATTATTTTTTGAAATTCCATTTGGTGCCATGCACTTGTTCCAGAAATGAGACATTTCACCTTGAAGTGCAACATAAAAAAAGTAAAAGAATTGACTACTGCTAAACAGTAGAACACACATCATAGCTCTCAAAACATTTTCAAGTTTATTATACAAAATACAGCTTTATTTAGTCTGATGTGGCCCAAGCAGACGCAACAAATTGTGATACCTGCAAAACATGTGATTTTAATTCACTATTTATGGGCAGCGCCCCTGTCAGTACATCAAACGTGTTGATAGACACATTGAACTGCTGTAAAGATTGCTATGCAAGCATTTGTTTACACCCAACCATATGTTCACATTAAAAGGTGTTGTTGTTTGGTTTTCATAATGCTTTTAAAAAGACAGTCCAGCAGACTTGTTGATAAGACATGTTCATCTGCCTTGACAAGACAACCAAAACCATTGACGCTTAGCCACATGTTGACACCGAAGTCTGAAAACCTCACAAACTTGTCTTGTCTTCCAATACTATAAAACTTTTTTTGATGATGATGATGATGATGATGATGATGATTGGCTTAAAAGGATGATTGACCCCAAAATGCACATTTTGTCATTATTTTCTCACCCTTGTGTTGTCAGTTAATAGATTCACAAAACTGGTCTCAATAAGTTGTTCACAACTTGCGCAGTTCTCAAGTTAAATGCTGTGCCTCTGACTCATGAATCATTTGCAGCAGTTCACACAGCTCCCTGAGGGCAAGATGATCAGTGAATAGCTTCAAATTTGGTGTGTTCCTCACACTAAGCTCTCATATGGTTTCAGAAGACTGCAGAATATTGCACACAGAGTACAAATGGACGACTTTTATGGTACTATTAAAGTCGACACAGATACAGGAATTCATCCCATCTATTTTCTAAATGCTTGTTATTGGTTTTATTGTGAACCGGGTTATTATAGTTAACTGAAATTAAAAACCATAAAACAATGTTTTCTTAACTTGAATTGGTAACACTTTACAATAAGGTTCATTAGTTAACATTAGTAAATGCATTAACTAACATGAACTAATGATGAGCAATGCATTAGTTACAGTGTTTATTAATCTTTGTTAATGTTAGTTAATACAAATACAGCTGTTCATTGTGCATTCATGTTAGTTCACAGTGCATTAACTAATGTTAACTAATACAGCCTTTGATTTTAATAACGTATTAGTAAATGTTGGAATTAATATTAACTAAGATTAATAAATGCTGAAGAAGTATTGTTCATTCTTAGTACATGTTAACTAATGTAGTTAACTAATATTAACTAATGAACCTTATTGTAAAGTGTTACCCTTGAATTAAATGAACTAACTGAAATGAAAGAAAGTTTTCCTCCATCCAATCAACAACCGATGAATTTAACCTAATTATCTATTTTACCTAACAATATAAAAAAAGATTGTTGCTACTTCAGTTACAAAACGACTTTAATGTGCTTTTGCAATCGTTTTAAAGCTTTAGAGTCTCCAGTTTATTCATTGTTAATGCCTGGATTAGTGACCAGCACAACATTTTTGTATTTCTCAATCTCATACAGATTTGGAGTGACATGAGATTGTATAATTAATAATTAAATTTGTGGGGTGAACTTTCTATTTAGTGCTTTGGTTTTTGCATACAGTTGGATCTCCAGTGTTAACCAATGAAATGAGGAATTCAGCTGATTATTTTGAATCAGCTGTTAAGATTTTGTATATGCTATTTTTCAGCCTTCTAAGAGACCCCGACAGTTTCGCAGAACTGAGATTTATCAATATAAATTTAAATTGCTTGATCACCCAAACAAAAGCCCCATGTTTCTTAAAGATCTCACATCTGTTCTGGAGTTTGCTGTGGCGAAGCTCGATCCCTCTCCTCCCGTTAAAGTGTGTTATCAAGAGCAGGGTTACTGCCTCATGGCTCGTCACACTAAAGTGTCTATGACAGTACTGATGGAACCGCTCGGGCCCTGTGCGGCCAGTCAGGCTAATGCATCTGGAAGGAGGCTATAGGCATGACAGAGACAGACTGAGAACAAGAGCTTGAGAAAATATGCTAGACCAGAGGCAATGTCTCACTGCCAAGATGTCCAAGTATGTTCCTGTATCCTTATAAGAAAACCTAGTAAAACTGCTTGTTAACGGGATAGTTGACCTAAAAATGAAAATGCTGTCATTTATATTGTTTTGGACCCCATTTATTTGCATTGAATGGGCAAAAAAAAAAAAAAAAAAAAATATATATATATATATATATATATATATATATATATATATATATATATATATATATAAAAAACGTTTTTCAAAATTCCTTTTTTGTGTTCCACTTAACACATATTCATACAGGTTTGTGAGGATATGAGGGTGAGTAAAAGATTGACAATTTTTGCTTTTGTGCACTTTGCTTTACTCTTTAAATTACTGAGAATAGAAGGAAATGTACATTGGAAAAGTGTTAGCTTACTAAATGTCGATTTTATTTTTTTAGAAATGAAAGCACTTTTATGCTTTATGCACATAAATAGCTTCCCTTTTCTCTACATAGTGAATCAGTCTCACGATCACAGAATAAATGCATGCAAAAGAGACTAAAACAATCAGATCAGAAAAGAACAAAACAGAAACAAGACGAAAAAAAGTTTCCACTGTGGGTTTGCAGTATTGACAGCTGTGTGTAGTTTCTCGCCTCATCTGAAACCAACCGCCCCCCTCTGAGTGAAAACGTCCCACCACAAGATGAGCCGATAGGCACATACTCTTGTTCCCACACGCTGATAGCAGTTTGGCCTGATACTATCAAGCATGAGAGAGAGCGAGTGAGAGCTGAGAGATACAGAAGGAGTGAAAAGGCGAAAACACCCCTCCTCCTCACTCTGAAGTGATGTTCAGAAGATGCTCTGAGACCGCTGTGCTCTTTAGAAGTTGGGTGACTGAGTTTCAATTTCCATTCTGATAGGATCTGATGTCCCGCATGTAAATGGCTGCATTTATGCTATCTATAAATTTCGATCTAAATTTCTGGCAATTTTAAAATGCTATAGAAAAAGTTCGAAATGCAACTCGGAAACGCAGTTAATGGAAACGCTGGTGATGCATCAGCACTAACTTAAGGAGACTCTGAAAGTAAAAATGTTTATATACATTTCAGTTAACCTCTAATAATAATAATAATAATTTGTTATAATTATAATAATCATAATCAATCATTTTGGGAACACTTTAAAATAAGGCATTAACTTACATAAACAATGAGCAACACCTTTGTTATAATATATATGAAAGTTCACTTTGTTAACATTAATTCATAAAAATACAATTCATTGTTAATACGTTAGCTCAGTTCCATTAATAAATGGTTTAGATATATTTTTCATTGCTACCGTAATGATAACAAATGAGGTTAACTCATTTGAACAAAATCAAACCTTATTGTAAATTCTTACTATGCATGCTATAACCTTTAGGTGACATTAAATGTTAACTAAATTAAAATGAATATTTGAATGACACAATCTGTTGGCAGTGTATCTTGGAGCAGTGCGTTCCATTACAAACCATTTAAGACCAAACATTCATGTTGATGTTACAGCCACAAAGAGGCCACACCACACCTGCTGTTTGGGATACAGGATAAGCTATTCCCCTAAAACATAATTTGGTACACGCACACAAACACATTCAGGGCTCTTGGGAGATGAGCCTATCACCACGTAGGCACTAACACACCCTGAAATAGCCCAATAGTCCCTATGGGAGGAGATGTGGTACATCGCACAGATAGCATCAAGCCGAAACGGATACATGCCTTTGAGTGGAGCACCTCTCCCAACCGGTTTTGTTTTCCATGTTTGTTTATTTGTTTGTCTGCTGATTCTGAATGACAAAGCAACTAATATTAAGAGACAGCCTTGTGGCCATTTGGTTATCTTGGACACTAACTGACATTCTGAAATTGATACCATGGTAATGCCAAAATGTTGAATCTTGAGTAGGGGTGTAACGATACACGTATTCGTATTGAACCGTTCTGTACGCAGTTTTCGGTTTGGTTTTCGGTAACGCATTTATAGACCGAACGGTTCGTTGGACCATTTTTCCTGCCGAACCAACATTTTGTTATTTCAAATGTAGGCGCGTTGTGCGTGGGAATCTTGGACACTAACTGACATTCTGAAAGTGATACCATGGTAATACCAAAATGTTGAGTCTTGAGTAGGGGTGTAACGATACACGTATTCGTATTGAGCCGTTCTGTACGAGTCTTTGGTTCGGTTTTCGGTATTTAGAAACCGAACGGTTCGTTGGTACCATTTCTCCTGCCAACCAACATTTTGTTATTTCAAATGTAAGCGCGTTGTGCGTGGGAAGCGCACTCGTGAGACGCTGGTGTGACCACAACTTTACCCAACCTCAAATGGCAAATGTAATGTAAGCGGATTGAAACTGAGCTACTCGTTACTGTGTGGTTGACAGACCGTTTATCAGTTTGGACCAATGCAGCACGAGCCGATCTTGATCTTCAGCACTGTTACTACACAGCTAAATCCAGTAAAGAAAGCATTTGAATTTGCCACTGAAGTAATAACATCGCTGCGAAATCCAGTGAGAAAACCGTGCTGTCGTGGAAACCAGGATAAACATTGACTACGTTTACATGCAGCCAATAACCCGTTCAAAACCGTGATATTAGAAATAACCCGGTCGCGACAGCCATGTAACTCTGGCAAAAACCTGGATATGCTCATATCCCGGATTTTAAAAACCGGGATATTATACCAGGGTACCCCTTTTCTAATCCGAATTTTTGGTCATGTAAACGCGTATCGGCATATCCCCATAGTGATTTGTGTTCTGCGCATGTTTTAATCGCAAAGGAATCTTGGTCTTTTGAGTAGAGAAACTTCTCGGCACATACAAAAATCCGCGTGCAGTATACCGGAAGTAAACAAGGCAAGACGCAGCACAGCATACTTTTGAAACGAGCTCAGTAACGTTACCAGCATCAAAGCGCAAACAAAGGCGATCACTTTCTGCCCCAAACTATTCATTATCAGCGTGCTACTGATGTTGTTGTCTTTGGATACAGGAAGAAGAATCGGAAATGACGCATATTGCGCTCTAAGTTTGTCCGTACGTCAAGGCGCTAACCGCGCGTCGCTATTTACATCGGGATATTGCAATTGCAAATCCATGTATACAGGAGAAACTCCCTCTGCTCACGCATGTAAACGGGTAATTCCTAATGTTTCAGAAACCCAAATAGTGACCTTAACCCGACCATAACCCGAAAATTGGCTGCATGTAAACGTAGTCAGTGTGACATGAATGAACTAATCAGTGTCCACAGATCAGCAACATTCACCATGGATTTGCTGTAGTAAAACTACTAACTGTAACCATGGAAGTTTGGCAGGAATAGTAGGCTATAATGCTTTCAAGTAACCTCATGTCGGTTTTATTTTGACATTATGAATACAATTGCTGCCCTCAAATGTTAAACTGAACTAAATAAACCTTTGTTTATAACCACTACAATATTACATTTCATTTTGTCCAAGGAGCTGTTTTGTTTTATATGCTCTTAAGAAAAGTCAAGTATGGCTCCATCATTGCTCAAACTAAAACAATATCATACTTTATGATGTTAGTTTTGATAAAAAATAATTTTTAAAAATGACATTTTTTCTGGCATTTCTTTCTTTTTGCTGTATCGGAAACGTCTATCGAACCGTACCTAACCGTGACACAAGTATCATATCGAACCCAAACGTGAATTTTGTGAACCGTTACACCCCTAATCTTAAGATTTATAAAAAGTGCATAAACAGTTTTTATTATATTATATTACCATCACCACAAAATTGCTATCCAATACTGTACCGTTACACTGCCACAATACATGTTCCATATACTTTTCTGAGTGTTATGCCTCGCAGAAGTCTTTCCAGCTACGGGAAATGAAGCTAATATAAAAAGAATCACTGTTAGTGTTTCAATGGTATGGATTTAGTGTACAACTTTTGTCTGTTTCTAGAATCAGGTCAATTTAAAACCACTTTATCCATGATCTTTGTGCTTTAATGGAGGGAACATTTACCACAAGCGCCAATGAGGCGAGTTCTCACATTAAGACTATGTCTGTCTAATGTGATCCCTTTGGTGATCTTAAATGAGCAATGAACATTTAATAGACTAGATGAAGCTTTTCACAATTGCCCCTCAATAGTCGGCTGGGAGAACAGAACTCCATGTTTATAGAATATATTCTCAAACGCACGTCATTTAGGCTGCAGTCTAAGTGAGTTTTTGCTTTTAGAGGTTTATAAACAAATCTGAATTTACTGTATATAAATGACACATTAGTTTGGAAGCTGTGGTAGGGTGAGGCAAGACTGAGCAGTGGTTGCAGAGTAAGATATTTGCAGATACTAGCATAACTGGTATAATTCTATGGTCAGTTCGGAGAGAATAAAAAAAAAATCTATAATGGGTATCTGAAGGTAACTGTCGCTCAGAGCTGGACAGTTAATTTTAGGTCCATGTAACAAGTGGTTGTAAGTGGCCATAGTCTTTTCTTCTCTCTTTTGTGACATATCTTAAGTATGTGAAACACAGGATGTTACTGCATGTATGTCGAGTTATTTCAGTTTTAATTTATGCACTCTTAGAAAAAGGGTTCTATATAGTATAGGGTTCTTTACTCAACTGCAAAGGACCTTTTACAGTATGCAAAAAAAGATGATAATGAAAAGAACGAACCCTTTTGGCACATAGGTTCTTTATAGGCTATTATTCATTCATATATTACATTATTCTGGAACATTTTGCCATTGTAATTAAATTATTGTTTATTAAACTGTTGTAGTAACTTAATATCCCATTTTAATCATGCTGATTTTTGAAGGATAACTGAAATGGCACTCTTCGTGTGAATATTGATTAAGCTTGGCACTCTATTTTGATGTGAATTGTTGCATTTATTGAAAAAAAAATTATAAAAAATAAGAATATATATATATATATATATATATATATATATATATATATTAATTCTAATGGAAAAAATAGCTCTTAAATTATATAATTAATGCAAAGTATCATAAAAAACTCTGAAAATTCTAAATAATAATCAGAAAATATTATAGAAAAAAAATATATTTGATCGAGTTATCCTGGGAAAAAGTAGAAGTGAAATTTTAAGGCTTCGATCCGTTTTTAACCGGGAGGAAGCTAAGTGTAACCCATTTACGAAGAAGCCCAGAGGGTTAATTACATTTTTTAACCCCCATATCTTGAATTTTGTGATCATTCAATGCATTGCATTTTCAGGGTTTCCAAATACGTAGCGCTTTCAGAACCTTTTAAGCTTCTATATAGAATCTTTCTATAAAGTGTATACTAACTAACTGTTATAAACAAACAATGAACAACTGACTTAACGTTAACAGATTAAACGTTAAACTAACGTTAAAGCTACGCTGTGTAACTCTTTTAGTTTATTCTTAGTTAAAACCACTTAGTTCTTTCAAAAATATATGTGCTCATTAATGTATATTTACTTCGTTCAAGTAATAAAGTATTCTTGTGAGTGTATAATATGCCATTGAAAATACATACGGGTAAGGGGTTCTAATGTACAGTCGCCATGTTGCCCCTCCATCTTGAAAGTACATTAGCCAAAGAGGGACATACCCAGTAATTCAAGTAAACTCAAGCTTCGCATTTTGCGTTTGAGTTAACACTCATGGACGAGGTTGAACTTGAAGCCATGTTAATCTTGGACTACATTGGCCACCGTAGGAGTTAAAACGAAATCGGAATTGAGAGGAACAGAAAACTTTAACAAAGATTATCCAATACTGTAACAAGTATTGCTTATGGTTAGTTTGTTTTTTAAAGCCATAACTAATGCTAACTATTGAATCTTAATGTAAAGTGTTACCGAATTAGCTTGTATTTTTCAAGTACTTGTCTGTGTACTTGGGTTTTTTTAATGAGCACGATCAGTGTTATGATTCTGATATTACATTTAAATACAATGCGGTGTTTCTCTGTGAGTATTATAGAAGTTCTGCTCTCTTGTAAAGGTCTATCACCTGACTGTGTTTGATGGATACGTTCTCATATAAAGTCCTTTTGAAAATCTCTCTCTCGAGGGCTGGAATAGTTCCTGTTCATTAACTGAGTTCTGTCTTTAAAAGTTTTAAAAGCCATTTTGTATCATTACTCTCCAGTTTTGTCTCTGACTGAGGGCATAGTCAGGGATGAAATACTTTAATTTCCTGAGCGCGGATCCTTACAGCGTGATGGTGCACATCGATCGCGTGTGATGCCTTTAGTCCACTCTAATAGAGGCACTTCCTTTTCTCTCAGCAAGCTTTTCCGTGTCTGCCTGTGGCACTTGTAGGATCATTTGATTTGGGTCTGATAACTGACGCTAGCCTCTGAGAACGGCTCGAATGAAATCTTCTTCTCCCTAGGCGCTTCAGTCAGCCGCATGAAAGAGTCGTCTCGCCTCTTTTCTCTCAGATGCAGGCCATGAAATTCAGTCTCCATGGAGTGATGACAATTCTACCACTTCTTTGTTCGCAATTACTCTTCTCTCTCCATTTTTTACAGCCAAAAAAAGAAAAGTGTCTGCTACCTCACTGGAGGAAACCGTACCTCTTTATCTGAGATGCTTTCCCTCGATTGCTATCAAGCAGACAAACCGCCACTTGAAATTACTTAGCATCTAATTTTCTAGCATTTTTTTCTTTCTTTTTTTTTTCTAACCGGTGTAAATGAAAACACTTCCCTGTTGACACGTTTGTAACGTGCAGCTTTTTATTAACACGGGAAAGAAATGTGGTAATGAACTGTGAACACGCTTTTTCTCTCATTTCCAGCCAAGCTTCGTAGTACATACACTCGCTAATTATCCCCCAACACACACACAATTGCTTTACCTTTTGTACTTGGTCGTCTTTTAGCATTTAAATTTGTTTAATATCATCTTTTGTTTGTCTTGAGCAGTTAGTCAATAATGAAATGAACCCTCATTTGCCATCATTACAATCTGTTTATGCTGGAATCCTTGAACCGCTATTTCCCAAACATGAGCTAACTGTGATTTCCTCCAAACAGAACACTGTTCTGGTTTCTTTATAGGAACTGGAACGTGTCATTCTAGATACATTGTAGATCCACAAACACCTCCTACGCTGAATCCCTCCCCTTCGTCAGGAGTTTGGCTCCTCAAAACAAAGTTTTGTATAGGCAACTCTTCTTAAAATAAACAACCTGAAAACACTTCATATTTGCAGTTATGGAGCTGATTTTCATGCCAATGAAAACAGTTGGTAAAAACATTGGATGTACATAAATCATAGCCTACAAGTGTCAACATGAAATAGTTCATTTAGCACTTACATTTTAAAGCATATAAACTATTTATGTACATGATCTAACTTATAGAATTCACCTTTGGCTAAGCCCTGCCCCCCTTAGTTACTGTTGCTACCTCTGTCAAACTTCATCTGGGCTCTGGTTTGGTATCAACATGGCTTATGCTGTGACAGCTATTACTGCTGAAATGTTATCAAACTTTTATAAAGCAGCAAATAAAGTGTCAGATAGAAGTAGGCAAAAGGGGCTGCAATATGTGTTCGAAGGCTATATTCAAGACATACAGGTGAAACGCAAGAAACAACAAGGCATCCAAATAGAGGCAAAAGCATAACATTACCGGTCACAGTCAAAAAATGAACCACCGCATATCCTACTAATCGAGACGGAGGCTGGGACTAACAATCAATGCGTTTACATGCAGCCAATAACCCGTTCAAAACCGGGATATTAGCAATAACCCGGTCGCGAATGGCCATGTAAACACAAGCAAAAATCCGAAAATGCTCATATCCCGGATTTTAAAAACCGGGATATTATACCTGGGGTACCCCTTTTCTAACCCGAATTTTTGGTCATGTAAACGCGTATCGGCATATCCCCATAGTGATTTGTGTTCTGCGCATGTTTTATTCACAAGGAATCTTGGTCTTTTGAGTAGAGAAGCTTTTTGGCGCATACAAAAATCTGCACGCAGTATACCGGAAGTAAACATCACGAGACACAGCACAGCATACTTTTGGAGCGAGCTCAGGTAGCGTTTCCAGCATCAAAGCGCAAACAAAGACGATCGCTATCTGTCCCGAACTATTCATTATCCGCATGCTGCTGTTATAGTTGTCTTTGGATGCAGGAAGAAGAATCGGAAATCGGAAATCGCATTTTGCGTCTTAAGGTTGTCCGTACGTCTAGACGCTAACCGCGTCGCCCTTTGAGGGGTTTAGCTGACGACGTACACAGTTTAATCCAAAGACGACACTTGTCAGGATTTGACTTCGGTTTTGGAAAGGGAAAAGCGGACAGCCCCTCCAACCTCTCTGGGAAACAGCGTATCTGTGTTCAAAATACCCCAGGCACAACGTTTAACCATATTTTTGATAAAACTACAACGGTAATAGCCTGCCAGAGATCGGAAATATGAGACGCCTGTGTTGAAAGTCAATGGAGCGCTGTGAAAAAGTGTCGGACCTCGGTGGGAGCTCGTTCTTGAGCTGCGCTGTGATTGGACAATCTACATTCTAGGGCGTGGCTTAGCCAAAAGGCGAGTTGAAACTGTACTCAAACTGAAATTCCAAAAATCCTGAAAAAAAATATGTATCACAAAAATATTAAGCAGCACAACTGTTTTCAACATTTATAATAAGAAGAAATGTTTCATGAGCAATAAATTAGCATATTGACCCCTTTGCGCCGACGTCACAGTTACGTTACGGCGCTAGCTGGAGGCAAAACAAAGTGAAAACTGGAGGCGGCCAATGCAAACCATCACAGATTCGGCTACATAATAATAATTACTTTTATTACTATTAAATGTCATCTTGTTGTGTTGTTTGGTGCAAAAATCGATGAAAAATGAATGCTGTAACTGGAATTTTTATTTCTAGAAAATATTCACATCATTAAAATTCGTACCGTAAAGTCACTGTTTACATTGTCGTATTCTATTGCGCTGGCTCGAGCAGAACTGCAGAACGTACACAAGTCTTATACATGACCATTCATCACATAGTTATAGGCATCTAAAGATTTATATGCCCTCAGTTTGTCTTTGGATCGGTTTCTCTATTAGGTTGGTGTAGAAGTAAGGCCACTCAACTGAGGTAACGTTAATCCTGTCAGATCATCCATGCATTGAGTGAGCTTGTGTTAGGCTACTGGTCGGCCAATCTGGTTCTGTCCATTAAACTTAACTTTTGAAAATAACAATCGCGGTCCTGGACAGAGAGTGACCTTAAGATAAAATCAGATTTTCTCCAGTCATTGTTAAAGAAACAAGCTAATAAAACTTGCTAACCAGCGTTAGTGAAGCAGCCAGAGGGATCGTTCTGCCTCCACCTAAGCTCCGCCCACATAAAAACGTCACCGTGTTTACCAACTGAAAAGGGGTCTATTAGAATGATATCTGAAGGATCATGCAATAGTACAATAGTTTATTATAAGCTAGTAACCTCTTGCTCATGCATGTTTGAAACAAATTAGGGTGAGTAAATATTGTCAGAATGTTAAATTTTAGGTTAACGATGTGTTTAAGTTGAGCAAGCAGTCCTTATCCTTCAAGATGACAATGTTTGTGGTTTGTCATCTGTATTGTAAGGCTTAATCTACAGACGTGCAAAACCCAAATGAGCCAAGGCCTCAATTACACAGTGTGATGAAATGGCTGGTGAGAAGCAGAGGAAGTAGAAACACGTATTCCCCGCTCGGTTGATGAGAGATCCTGCCGTTGGCTTACCGCCTCCTCTCTGCATTCATCCATCCCTCCATCCCTCCTCACTTCTTTCCTCCCTTGGCTTGATGGGACAGCTGTAATTCAGGGAGGGGTGACTGTGGCAAGGCATTCTGGGTCTGTGTTCACAAGAGGGAATGATCATAGTATTTAGGAGATGTGCCCAACTACAGGGTCACGCAACATGTCTTAGAGAATACACACACATATACAATCTCAAACACGCTCTTACATGCCGACACAAAAAGGCCACGGTCCAATAAGGTCCACCAAACCCTCGCTAAAAATGCTAGGCCCTCTGCTGAAAGTGTCTAGCTCTGCCTACTTTTTTTTTTTTTTCAGTGGAGGTGCTTTGCTTGCTATGATACGGAATATCCGTGGAACTGTTACTAGTATCTCATATCACAGATAGTTTATTTTTGTATTTTTTCTTTGAACAAAATATCAATGGAAAGTATTTACTCTGACTCTTGTTTTAAATGATTTTCTTCTGATATTATGCTCGTTTTTGTTGCCTGTTGACGTTGTACAAGCAGCAGGATGCGGCGGTTGGTCGATGTTGTATTTGTCCCGCCCCTCCTCCACTGTAATTGGACGGCTGGGTAAAAAGTGACAGTGATAAGCGCTGAATTTTACCAAAGTTGAGCATTCTTCAACTCTCTTGACAGGTAAAAATATGCAGAGAGCTCAGCACTTCAATGGAAATAGACTCTCAGCGCTTCAACGCCAGTAACTCTCCTGTCGTTTTAAAAACACGCCGATTCCATTGAAGAAATTATTGCATTATATAATGTATATCTCAAGATTGATGCCATATATCAACCTTGACATTTCTGAAATGCACTTTCTGTAAAGCTGCTTTGAAACAATATGTATGGTGAAAAGCACTATCAAATAAATTTGAATTGAATATAGATTTTCCCATAGATTGTTAACAGAGAGCCATAGAAGCCAAGTAGATATCTACATTTAGTGTACAGTTTGAAGTTTTAATCTACTTAAAATAACTAAGACATGTTTTTTCTCCAATGATATTTTGTCATTTTTGCTTTTGATACTGTAGCAATATAGAATAAACTGTAATATCCCATTATTTCATATTATTTAATGCATTAACTAACAATGAGCACTATTTTTATAGTACATTTTAATTTTTGTAAATGTTTGTTAATAAAAATTAAATTGATCATTGTTAGTTCATTTTAGCTCAATATAACCATTAAATAATATAAAGAATACAGCTTTTGAGTTTAATAATCTATTAGTTAATGTGTGAACGTAGATCATTTTGACAGTTAGCCTATAGCCGCAAGAAAATCCGTTTTTAGTACACCATTGATGTGTACCCTTGGTATGAATATATTTCTGAGTTATGCAAATAAATCATCACGGAACTTGAAGTGGTTTTAGGAAAGTTAATGACTGAACAAAAAGTGCAATACAGTCGTCACAATATTCTCAATGTTGCTTGATTTTATATGGCTAGCAAAGATATCAAAAATAGGTTTTAGGTAGGCTAGCCTATTCAGTATTTATTGCACACCCCCACAGAGGGGCAAATTCACTGAAAACCAATTTACATAGAAAGGTTGACAAATTTTCTGTTAAAAAAAAATAATGTCAGTGATACATTACAATTGTATTGCATTTAGCCTTTTAGTTGTGTTGCATGTGAATATTTTTTTCTTTTTTCATTTTTTTTTTCTGCTGAAATACTGCACTGAAAAGTGATGGGCCTTCAGTGAATTCGCCCACGCAATTCTCTTTTAATCCATATCTTGAGTAAGAAATCATCCACAGTTTGGGCAGGCCATTTATTAGCATGCTGAGAAGTCCTGCCCTAGTTAAAGTGCTGTGATTCATCATTACCTGTCAGTGCTGTCAGAATGTGGGCTGGAGCAGCAGAGAGAGTGTGGATACCATAGGGAAGTGGCTTTCTGAGCTCTGGGTTTCCATACACATGGGCGGCTTGGTTTGAATGCTTGTGCATTGAGGGTTTAGCATCAGTACGATGCCCTTGTCCACCTTCCTCCAAATTTTCAGTGCAGATGAAAAGAAGCTCCAGGTGCAATTTTGGATAGAGTCCGTGGAGATTCCACTCGTGCCCTGAGCTCATCACTTAACCACAGTTTGCCCTTGGGAGACTTTTCCTGCAATTAGTGTTCTCCAAATCTGCTCATTGACTAGAAGCCAAATGAGAACATGTTCAGGTTTTTCGTCTCTTCCTGTGTGCTGGAAAATACTCTCCAGTGGCGCAATCCTGCAATCTGTTTTTAGCCTTAAATTACTATAAGTGTTTTAATTCTTAAAATTGTGACTACTTTTTTGATAATACATTCCTGGTCTTATTTTGATACACTTGTCAGTGGACCATATTCTAAAGAAAAATCCAATTAATTCCAGATGGATGGAATCAGTTTCCACCCATTTTTTTTTTCTCATTGAATATTTGGTTTCTCTCTGAAATATGTCAGTGAAATGGGTTGTGACCGCCAAATCATGCTAATTAGAAGTATTTTGTACTTATTTATAAACCCTTTACCTGTCACCCCCCTTTTTGATAATTGACATAAAAATGCACTATACGAACTTAAATGGTTGTAATTCAAGAATGCTTTGGAATATAGACCTAAGTTTGGTCTTAGGTCAAGAAAACAATCAGCAGATTATTATTAAAGTGAAAGCACTTCAAAAAATTAAAGTATGAAAAAGTTATGGAAGTTATCATTTACAGTAAATTAAATACACTTTATATATATATATATATATATATATATATATATATATATATAATATGAAATAAATATTTTACAAAATATGTTTTACTATAAAATTACTATAAAATGAAAGCTATATATCTAACCAAGTTGTGTTCCAAATTTGAAGTTGATATCACAAAAATTGAAGTTCCCATGAGATTTTGTTTAGTCGTAGTACCAAAAATAGCCACCGGGTGCCATTGAATTCCATTGAATTTAATTGTATGAATTTTGCCATAACAAATTAATAAATTTCTATCCAAATATCACTTCTGTCACTAAATATGGAACCTTGAGACTCAGACCTTTCTGACAATATGTGTTTGTCAAGATTAGAAAAGATTTTCATAATAAATTATGAAAGATGATGCCCAAAAGGGGAGGGGCCTAATAAAAATACCGTTTATGGTAACGCAACGTCCAATTTCAAAACGGTTTTCACAGGATGAATTCTGAGTTTGGAAGCTTTCAAATGATACCTAATTTATGATAACTACTAAAATATTTGATATTTGTCAATAAAAAAGATAAACTATAAAGATATATATACACTCACCGGCCACTTTATTAGGTACACCTGTCCAACTGCTCGTTAACACTTAATTTCTAAGCAGCCAATCACATGGCGGCAACTCAGTGCATTTAGGCATGTAGACATGGTCAAGACAATCTCCTGCAGTTCAAACCGAGCATCAGTATGGGGAAGAAAGGTGATTTGAGTGACTTTGAACGTGGCATGATTGTTGGTGCCAGAAGGGCTGGTCTGAGTATTTCAGAAACTGCTAATCTACTGGGATTTTCACGCACAACCATCTCTAGGGTTTACAGAGAATGGTCCGAAAAGAAAAAACATCCAGTGAGCGGCAGTTCTGTGGGCGGAAATGCCTTGTTGATGCCAGAGGTCAGAGGAGAATGGCCAGACTGGTTCGAGCTGATAGAAGGGCAACAGTGACTCAAATAACCACCCGTTACAACCAAGGTGGGCAGAAGAGCATCTCTGAACGCACAGTACGTCGAACTTTGAGGCAGATGGGCTACAGCAGCAGAAGACCACACCGGGTGCCACTCCTTTCAGCTAAGAACAGGAAACTGAGGCTACAATTTGCACAAGCTCATCGAAATTGGACAATAGAAGATTGGAAAAACGTTGCCTGGTCTGATGAGTCTCGATTTCTGCTGCGACATTCGGATGGTAGGGTCAGAATTTGGCGTCTACAACATGAAAGCATGGATCCATCCTGCCTTGTATCAACGGTTCAGGCTGGTGGTGGTGGTGTCATGGTGTGGGGAATATTTTCTTGGCACTCTTTGGGCCCCTTGGTACCAATTGAGCATCGTTGCAATGCCACAGCCTACCTGAGTATTGTTGCTGACCATGTCCATCCCTTTATGACCACAATGTACCCAACTTCTGATGGCTACTTTCAGCAGGATAATGCGCCATGTCATAAAGCTGGAATCATCTCAGACTGGTTTCTTGAACATGACAATGAGTTCGCTGTACTCAAATGGCCTCCACAGTCACCAGATCTCAATCCAATAGAGCATCTTTGGGATGTGGTGGAACGGGAGATTCGCATCATGGATGTGCAGCCGACAAATCTGCGGCAACTGTGTGATGCCATCATGTCAATATGGACCAAACTCCCTGAGGAATGCTTCCAGCACCTTGTTGAATCTATGCCACGAAGAATTGAGGCAGTTCTGAAGGCAAAAGGGGGTCCAACCCGTTACTAGCATGGGGTACCTAATAAAGTGGCCGGTGAGTGTATATATATATATATATATATATATATATATATATATATATATATATATATATATTTTTTTTTATATATATATATATATATATATATATATATATATATATATATATATATATATATATATATATATATATATATATATATATATATATATATATATATATAATACTTTTTAGAGGACTTCTTACCTTACTTTTTAAAATATAATTTTCTTTTTTATTGACAAATACTAATTATGTTTTATTATGAACTTTTAGCACTAAAAACCAAAGTTTCAATTATTAAAAGTGTGTGCGTCGACTTTTTGTGACAAAGGTCAGAAACTCCTGTAATGACGAAGATTTTTTGAGGCGCACTCTTGTGATAAATTCATATATTACTGTTCATTCCTAATTTGCAAGAAAAGATTAGGATTAGGATTTAATAGTAAAATAGTGAAGAAAAGTAAAATAGTGAAGAAAAGGTTGCCCGTATACGGGCAAGGTTATGTTGGTTGGTTGGTTGGTTAGTTGTTTGGTAGGATAGTAGATAAAGAAAAAAAAATAGGACAAGCAGAGCAGGATATGATGCAAGCCTAACTTATGCATGTGTGCTAACTCCTAGGACACAACTCCAACTCTTCCATCCCTTTCCCATTGACACACACTTTCATTTTCCCTCCGTGGTTGAAAGCAACACACTTAAAGTACTGTGCAACTAGAAGGAAAAATGTCTCTGTAGTAATTCCATTACGCATTTGGTTGGCTGTAAATCATTTTCTGTTATCATATCCATTAGGGATGTAAACAGTTAATAGATTAATTGTTGACAAGAATTTACTCAATTAAATAAATTGTCTGCTAACTGAACTTTGCAAATGTGACACAAGATTATCACGCAGAGACCCGAACACAAACTTGAGGCGTTAACAAAGAAACCAAACATGATGCGATGAAAACGGTGTGGACTACCAGCTATATACAGCGTGCTAACCTCGCTGAGACTACCCATATATACATTTATTTCAAATCTATTTTATGTTGCTTAATGTTTCACATGCAACAGGAGAGAAAGTGCACAATTAATCTTTATGTATTTTAATTTTCTGTGCATAATTTATTTTGTTAAACTGCATAAATGCCCATTATCTGTACCATACCCCAAATGATACAATAAACATCAATTGAGCCATATAACATGCATTTTTATTCAGTATATAAGCAATTGTTAGCTTTTTATGTTAAAGACACTATTGATACCGTGAGAAATTTACATTCTCAGGAAAATAGCCGCTTATCAGTTAATCGTTAATTGATTCGATCAACTAACGATTAATGAATTAATCCAATAATTGCATTCCTAATATCCATGAATGTTAAACAAGGCTCAAGTAATTACAGCTGTTATATAACATTAGAACTGTCATGTGAACGAAATATCAAGTGTTTATTTATTTTTTAATTGTAATGTTTCTGTATTTTGCTTTATTAAGAGATTGGGTAAGCACATATCTTGTGTCTGCACTCTCAGGAAAAGTGCATCTGTAGACACTAAACATGAAGTATTCAAACTAATCCATATCTACAATATTCTGTATGCTCTGATTTTGTTGCAGATATTGAATTACAAAGTGGAATGTGTAAAGATTGGTCATGCACACATGCATATCACCAATGTAATGAGATGCATCTCTTCAGAATTATCTTATTTGCCAGATAAAGTAATTTCAGAATTAGATTAATCTGTAGAGCATATTTGTCGTTTGTGAAAGGCCATTTCTTGTTAATGCTGATGGCCCTTTTAATTTCTCTGGTTATGTTCTGCATCACGTCTGAGAGAAGTCACAGGGTAATTAATAAACAGTTCTCAAAAGTGACTTTTGCTGATCAAGAGCTTGAATAAACTGTACAAGCAATGGCAGAGATAAATTCAATGCAAAGTATTAAATAAATTGATTAGATATCAGATTTGCACTTCTTAATCCCCATTGACTTCCATAGTAGAAGAATACATATATGGTAGTCGATGGATTGAGATCTGTTTGATTAAAACATTCTTCCAAAAATCTTCCTTTGTGTTCAGCAGAACAAATAAACACATAGAGGTTTGGAACAACATGAGGGTGAGTAAATACTGACAGAATTTTCATTTTTGGGTGAACTATCCCTTTAATGCACAACACGGTAGTTGACTAGAAAAAATAGCTGTAGAGAGGAGTATTTTGATAAATTTGTGCACTATATTACATATACTTATTATATTTTTACTTATTACATAATGAAAACTTCATTATATTTAATTTCTCTCTGTATGTTTACAGCATTGTGTGAGAGAGTTTTTCTGAGAAAAATTAACATGCAGACTATCTACTGTAGCCTACCTAATATTTATGAGTCAATATTGAATCAAGATTGAAATCAATTCCAAGAATTGAATGGAAATCATGCAAATTGTAATTAGCAATAATACAAACAGAAGCCTACCAGTCATTGTACCATGCAAACATTGTAACATGTTGTCACTGACTAAAATTAATGCAATTCTATTTAGTTACCAAATGTTTTGACAATCTCAATTACACATTGTGATACAAGTTGTTGTTTTTTAGATAACCCCAATCCATTTGGTTTCTCTTGTGCAATTATTTAAATTGTGACAATAGACGTATACCGCAATAAAAGCTCAATCAATTAATTGCAGCATTAAAATTTGATACCGGCACATGCCAATGCATGGTACTGGTAGTCTATTTTTCTACATTTTGGGGAATTTCATATTTCTTATTAGTCAAATAACACATTTTTATGGGTTTACACATGTGGGAGCTGTTTAGTTGAGGTGTCACATTTTATCAGGTGTTTTTACACAGTGGAGCAATTCACTGTTTCTTCTTTCAAGTAATTCTTTCGGTGTCTTTTACAGTGGCTTGGAGGTTAAGTGTAGTCTCCTTTAGATTTATGTCCTCTCGTAGGCAGACTTCATTTCCACTTAATCACTCTATCACTCGCCCCGACACACAGCTCTATAAAACGCATGCTTACTTTCCATTAATTAAATGCTACTCTTAAATTGACTGCTCTAGTATATGCTACTTTTAAAAGAACATGAGAAGGAGAGAGAGGGGCCACTGCAGCTACTGCAAAGAGCTAAAGCCGCCCTCAAGAGAATAAAACCAGGTGTCCGTCACAGCAAGGTCACTACGGTTGGTTTTTACTATGCCAGTTACTGCTCGCCATACTTTTCTGAAATATAAGAGCTTGTTAATGATGTTCAGTGAAATGTCTGTAGGACAGCAGGAAATGTAGTGCAATGAGGGCTGAAGCTAGGAGAACAGGATATGAAGAGTGGTGTTAAATTCACACTGATAGATGCCTGCTTAGTGCAAAACTATATAAACAAATAAAAAAAATCTAAAATTTAATCATGCAATTGCACTTACAGCCCATTTTACTTCCAAAATATGGCATATTTCAGAATCAGAGTGAATTAGAATTACCATCTTTAGAGTGTATCCTGATTTTTTTTTCTATTGGAATTTGAAATGGGACTAGGATAAGACATAATCTTTTTACTTTTACCATTTTTATGATGTGTTTAATCACAAAGTGTCTCTTTGTCACGCCACAGCTGAATTCTCAGCATCCAGTCTTCAGTGTCACATGATCCTTCAGAAATCATTCTAAAAGGCTGATTTGCTGCTCAAGAAACATTTCTCATTATCAATATTGAAAACAGTAGTGTTGCTTAATATTTTTTTGTGGAAACTGCTCTTTTTTTATAGCTACACTGTGTGATTTTTACCCCCATCTAGTGGTGAAAATGTATATGACCATCCAGTGAATATTAGTTTCTGTTCCTCTCAATTCCGATTTCGTTTTCGTTTTAACTCCTACGGTGGCCCATGTAGTCCAAGATTAACATGGCTTCCAGTTCGACCTCGTCCATGAGTGTTAACTCAAACGTAAACGCGAAAGTTCGAAGCTTGAATTAATGGGTATGTCCCTCTTTGGCTAATGTACTTTCAAGATGGAGGGGCAACATGGCGACCGACATTAGAACCCCTTACCCGTATGTATTTTCAATGGCATATTATACACTCACGAGAATACTTTATTACTTGAACAAAGTAAATATACATTAATGAGCATATATATATATTGAAAGAACTAAGTGTTTTTAGCTAAAAATAAACTAAAGCCCCTTTCACACAGAGATTCCGGAAAATACACGGATAATGTGACCCGGCATTTGTCCCGGGATTGTTTGATTTCGGTTCAGTCACACTGCCAGTCATTTGCCGGGAGCTGTGAGTGCGTTCACAGTCAACCCGTAAAATCCCGGGAAGACGCACTGACGTCAGGATGAGTCGTATAACGTACGCGTTGAAAACATGTAACACTCAATACCGTTCCACATAACACAGTCTCATCCCAATTCGTCATATAACTGACGTCCTTGGACGTCTTTGACCATTCGTCAATATATGCCTTTTTAGGGCCCCTTAAACGTCAGTAGATGACGATACCCGGGTCGTCATACAACTGACGCTTTACCTTTAACGTCAGTTAGGTGACGAGTTGGGTTTAGGGTTAGGTTTAGGTCTGGGGTAGAGTTAGGTCCCATAACGTCATCTACTGACGTTTAAGGGGGCTTAAAAAGGCATATATTGACGAATGGTCAAAAGACGTCCCAAAACGTCAGTTATATGACGAATTGGGATGAGACTGCACTGTTCCACAAAACTGGTGAACGATCTCAGCTTCAGTACGGATAGTGAGGAGCTCCTGGTCTCTGCTTCACTCCAGTTAGCAGGTATTTGTTCATCCTTTCTTTGTTGATGACGAACACAAACGTTCTTCTAAGAGCAACAAAGTCGCGCGATGGCATGAGTGTCATCACTATGACACACCCTTACGGCATTGGTCCTGCTTTTTGTTCACACAGCGCGCGTTCTGGGACTGATCCCGGCACTGGATCTAGGTCCTAGGTCCCAACCCAGGGATCAGTCCCGGTATCAACGTTAACACAGAAGGCGTTCTGGCAATTTCCCGGCAATTTCCCGGGATCAACGTGCTGTGTGAAAGGGGTAACGCTTCCTTTTACAGTCCAGTTACCCATGTAAATACTATGTACTTATTTTAGTAACTACAATTACTGGGTAATAACTAGTACTAACCCTGAACCTACCCCTAGACCTAACCATGTTCCATGTACTTACCTTATATTAGTCAGTACTTTCTAGGTAAGTACACTGTAAGTACCCTGTAAGTACTGTACTGTAAAAGGAAACATTACAATGAAAGGGGCTTAAAAGAGTTACACAGTATAGCTTTAAGGATACTTTGTTGAATAGAAAGGTCAACAGAACAGCATAATGTTTTTGTAACAATGTAAAAATCTTTATTGCATTTTTTAAATTAATTTAATGCATCCTTACATTTTGGTATAATGCACATCAATAAATAATTCACAGTAAGGCCAGTGAAGAGAGTATATTAATAAATGACTGCATACTATTTTAAATATTCAATGATGTTATTGTGTATTCGAGTGGATACACAATAAGTGGATTCGAACCCGGGTCTCTCACACCAAAGGCATGTGCCTTATCCACTGTGCCATCACCACCCCATCAACCATGTGTTCATGTTTAATTCTTTATGACTTTGTTCTTTTGAAAGTAAGAATGAGGAACACATACATTTTCCTGAGTTCGGATCAGTAATTTAGTTAATTCATCTGTGGACCAGAATGTGATAAGTGGATGGAATAAGAGTAATGTAAATAACATTTTATTATTAGAACTAGCCAGCGCTTTGACTCCCTGTGCAGTTGTTACTTCATTAAGATTCTTTAAATGCCCTCTGCTTCAGTTCTAATGTTCCGTTTAGAATTTGATCTAGGATTTGGTGTCGTCTCTCTCATCCGCCCTGGGCGGCGTGCCTGGTTTTACTGCTTGGGTTTACAGCATTCATTATGCACACTTAACAGCTGTTGTAACTCTCTGCGGCAGCAGCATGTGCGTGTGTGTGTGTGTGTGGCATTAGGTGTGAAGGGATTGGCTTCTGGCCCGGACAGCAGGATCACACCATTGACCTTTCGGTATAGACATGAAAGATGATCGTTCTTTCGCTTGCAGGATGGGTTTCATATTTTCACCTGGCACTTAATTCTGTTCTCATCTCATCCTGCCTGCCTTCCTCCCTCTTTATCACGTTTGCCTTGTTTAATCCATCAAGACCCCAGTGAGATTGGAGAGGAAAGATCACTATCATATTTCTGAGTTTGCCGGTCTAACATTATAATGGCTCCTGGCTGGAATGTTTAGTACAGGAACTGTGACACTAAGATCAGGTTCTTCAGAATTTCTTGGTAGCTCTTGGCTGTTAACCAGGCATGTTATTGTAAATGTACATGTTATTGACTCGAGTGCAAATTCTCTTTGTCTTTCTCAGGCTACGATTTACATTACAAAGCCATTCGTCTTTAACGCAGGGTTTGTTTACATAAGATGCAATCAATAAGTATACGTGTCTTTTCTGAAGAACATTATGGTGTGCATCATATTTGCTTATTCGTTACTTTTAACTTCTGACTTTTTACAGCATGTATTGGTAATAAGAATCCATGCATGATTCTAATGTATTACCTTAAACTAAAATGTGGATTACATATTTTATGAAATAATTATTTTTTGGTTATTGAGATGATGATGATGAGTTTAAAGGAAAAAGAGTTTATCGTTGCATACCATTTGGTTGATTTAACAAATTCAAGACAGGTATTGAGAACAGAGCTTTGTCGAGATAAGATACTTTAAAAAAAAAAATACATAATTGTACAATCATATTATTTACCATAATTCTACATACAAATATAATGATGGAAATGAATAGTTGTGTGCGTGCATATTATAAACATTCAGTAGCCTATTTCACTGAACTTTTCTATTACATTTGTCTGTTTTTTTTTGTTTGTTTTTTCATGGCTTTCCAGTTCGGAAACGTACAGTTTGTTTGTACTGAGAAAACATACTGTAAGTTTAAAGGGTGGGTTTACTGCTCTTTTTCTTTGCATGATTGTGTTTATGGGTGCAATATAACATGTATCCGTGTGTTTTTCTTTTTTTTAAAGTCTTATTTTTCATAAATTTCACCTTTATTGTCAGCTCGCGCTCTCCCCTGTCCCCTGAACGAGCGGTTGACTTCTGAGTCTATGAAAACACTCCCTCAGAACCACGTAGCGGGCTCAGATTGGTTCGTTTGGGCCGGTGTGTTGTGATTGGCTAAACTGTCGCTCACATTGTCCGGAAGATTAACGCCCATGACCTTTACGGGCGAAACGGGCGGGCATGCCAAATGTGGATAACATAGACGGTGGATACACGTAAATAATGATGTTGAGACTGCAGTTTCAGTGAGGCAGAATCAGACGAGAAAGCCGAATGAATCGAGTCAAGCAGAACCTCACCACACACGGCTCTTATTAAAGGTTTCTGAATGATAATTTGCTTCATTTTTTAACTTTATACACGTTTGTTTTACACAATAGCATCTGACTGGCAACAATAGCAACTGACTGGCTAACTAATGTTAAACACAAACAGCGTTTGCAGGTTTACGTTCTTGATAAATCGAAAATAAAGTCATAAAGCATATATATATGAAAAATACATTTACAACATTAGTACTTATACAAAATTCAGGTCCATAATGTTTGTGCGCGTTTGCCGTAGACACAAAATAGCCTAACTAGTAGCCCATAAAGCCTACAAAGCCAGCGCTGGCATTTGAAAAAAAAAACACAACGCTACGTCGGGAATTATACATGCAAATACATTTAAAATGATGAAGTCTTAGCCTACTTACAGGTTGTGGCCCAACAACTGCTGACTTTTAACTGCTGGTTTTAAAGTTGGATCTGCTTCATGATTTAGAAACAGTTTCTTGTTTACGTTAATCCAGTGTTGAACTCGTGGAGATTCTGGAAGCTGTCTCTGTAAATGCGCAGCACAGAGAGCTAGATTACGATCGTCACTTTCAGGAATATAATCAAACACAAATTGTATCCATTGTTGTCGAAGTATAGTGTCCGTGGGAAGCCCGAAACACAGAAGACCTGACAGCTGCGTGAACACAACTCACTCGACGAGGAGCTGCTGAAATATGGCCATGCCCTTTCCTGCATATTCCGGAGGGAGTGGTTGATGCAAATGTGTGTTTTAGTGACGTACCATAACCCAGCTGTAGTCCAAAACTGAGTCGTTTTTGTAGGCAATTTTACTTCCTGATTTTTAAAAGACGATATCTCTGCTTACACTAAACTTTCAGCGCTGCAACTTTGCAGATACTGTTCATGCACCAACAGCAACATTACACACTATTTAAAATGAAAAAAGTGAAATGGCAGTCAACCCTCCTTTAAAAACTCAGGAAAGACATTTTAAAAAAAATAGAAAAGTCAGAATTTGAATATAGTGCATTGTATATATTTCTCAAACTAGAAATTGCTAAGTAAAAATGCTAATAAAATTTAAGTTACACATAACACGTCTACATTTATACGCCATGAAGCCCATTGTCTAATAGGTCGCTTGCTGTGAAGTCAAGACTTTAATGTCTTTGGGGTGAAATTATTCCAACACTTGAGTTTCCCCTCATTAGTGACTTCTGTCTGCTGAAGAAGTCTAAAAACACATCCTTGAATATGGATGTCAATATGTTTCAAGTGGAATTTATCATGTGTTCTTTTAGTTATTTTCTCATTATATCATGAAATGCCATCTGATACTTTCACCATAATTCAGCAACATATCTCAACTACAACTCAATGCCCAAGTGTAGAAACAAAGTATTTCTTGAGGGAAAGGAAATTTATGGGAGTGGTAAACGTGGAGTCATGTGGGAATAGGGATTCTCATATTTTATGTATGGATGATCCCTATGTGGTTAAAACAACATGTGGACTGCTGGATTTCTCTTGGCTTATTTTGTGTTGGAATTGAAGACATGAAATATTACCAAAGGAGTTATTACGCTCCTTTAGTCTTGGTGTTTTCCCAATATTTACACAACCTCTATTCTTTTTGTGAGGCTTGTATGGCTTTTGCTCAACTTGAGATGGAGAGATTTGTGGTTTAAAACTCTAAGGAACACATCTGCCAGCATTTTAACATATTCCACCATATCATTACATTAAGGCTGCTGGCATTGAGCAGCAGTAAACTGAGGTTGTGTGATAAATATTTGACATGAGGGTACTTCTGAGGGCTGTTTTAAGACTGTTTTGGCAGTGAGCATTTATCATGGTCACATTTGCAACTTAAGCCACTGTGTGAAGTTTTGATAACCTCATTCCTTCAGACTCCACACAGAGGAGTCAGAAATCACACTTAGTGCTGGTCTGGGTCGTGTTGAATTGAGGGAATATCTTTTAAATTCTGGAATTCAAAGCAAACAGTAAGCACAAGAGGTAGAATTAAAATAATTGAAATTCAAAGACATTCGTGTTACTGTGATTGAAAACTAGAAAAGCAAAGTTTGCCAAGACAAGCTTTCAATGTTTACTTGCAAAAGGTTTTTTTTTTTTTTAAAGCCTTAAATTTGAAGGTATGTAGGCCTCAGAATATGTTTTAAATGCATGTGTAAATTTGAATTTAGTTTAGAAATGTTATTGTATTTAATAATTTAACTTTTGTGGACTAGGACACAGAAGAACACTATTTTATTTTTCCAAGAACGTTTCCCAAAATGTAAAAATGTTGAATTGCAGTTTTGTACATAATTTTCCTAAAATTGTAGTAAAGTGCTAAATCAGGATTTAAAAAAGAGACAATTTTTAAACTCAGAATTTCTGTCCAGCCCTGGTATTGTTGTAGGGACTTAAAATAAGTCATTGGATTTTTATCCACTGCAAATGTCTCCCATGTAAATGAGGCTCATTGTATTCGTTATGACATCCGCTTCAAACATTTCAATTCACCAGCTAATTCAGGGATGGGCAACTGGCGGCCCGCGGGCCGCATGTGGCCCGCCTCCTCACTCAGTGCGGCCGCGGGTCAATTTTCAAATACCATAGAAATGTTGGTTTCACAGGTTTTATCGCGTGAGAACAAGTTGCGCATCTGAACCAATTCCAACTGTAATGATAAAGTATACCGATAGAGGGCGCCTTCACACAAAACATGCTTAGTCGGATGACTGACCAGCGTCACTACAGTCAACGATGAAGAGAACCATGAGCGGGAAAAAAGAAAACTGAACCAAGAAAATCGTACTTTTCAAGCGAGATGGGAAACAGACTATCTGTTTACAGAATTTAAAGGTAGACCTATGTGTTTAGTGTGTTTGGAAACAAGATCCGTTTTTAAAGATTTCAACTTAAGTCGCCATTACAATACAACACACAGGGAAAAATATGGAAAGTACACCGGAGCTGCTAGGGCCGCTATTATAACTGACCTGAAAGTAAAGCTCAATCAACAACAGAGTGTTTTTACAAGATTTACATCTACACAGGAGTCGGCCCTAAAGGCATCTTACTCTGTGGCACTGGAGCTTGCTAAAGCCAAGAAGCCCTTGTCAGATGGTGAAATGGTGAAGAGGTGTGCAATGGAAATGGCCAAATCATTTGGAGACGAGGATATGGCTAAAAACTTTGAAACTGTCTCCTTATCCCGTCGCACAGTGACACGCAGAATTTTTGACATCCATAATCACGTCGATGGCAAATTGAAACAAGTCATGCACGACTGCAAATACTTCTCATTAGCTTTAGATGAGAGCACGGATGTGATGGATATTAGCCAGCTACTGATTTTCACGAGAACGATTGACAGTTCATTTGTTGTACACGAAGAACTTTTAAAATTGGTGTCGTTGCACAACACTACTAAAGGGACGGATATTTTCAACGCCGTTAACAGTGTTGTGAATGAGTATGGTGGCTTTGAGAAGCTGTCAGCTGTCGTTACTGATGGCGCACCTGCGATGCAAGGAAAACACAATGGTTTCGCCGGGCTCCTCCAACAGAGTGGGGTGGACTGTCCTATACTGCACTGCATCATACATCAGGTGAATTGTTTTTTTATTCAGCTCACTTTTTATGATTATGAATATGGGTGGCCTTATGAGATTAATATGACAGGATATGTGTAGATTTTAGCGCTGAATCTAATCTTTATTTTAATTCTACAGGAGGCTCTCTGCGCTAAGACACTTAACTTCAGTCACGTTATGGATCTGGTGACAAAAGTTACAAATCTCATCCGAGGAGGGAATAGGTCTCTGAGTCACAGAAGGTTTGTTGCTTTTTTGGATGAAGTGAACGCGGCATATGGGGATTTACAAATGCACACCGAGGTTAGGTGGATGAGCCGAGGAAAGTGTCTTGAGCGTTTTTTTGCTTTGCGGGCCGAAATTCCTGTGTTTTTGGAGGACAGTGTTCGGGGCGATACAAGTGCCTACACCCGAAAACTCAGAGACACAGAATTCCTTTGCGATATGGCCTTCCTTACGGACGTTACCGCACACCTCAATCACCTGAACACACAGTTACAGGGGCGAGGCCAAACTGTATCCAACCTTTATGCACACATGAATGCATTTCAGTCTAAATTAGAGCTTTTCAAAGAAGGATTTTCGTCCAATCATCAAAATTTGGCACACTTTCCCTCTTGTGAAGAAATGCGGAGAGATGTCCCTGAATGCGGTAACATTTTTCACAAATACAGAGCCGACATCGAAACACTGCAGCAGCAGTTTAAGTGCCGCTTCCATGATTTCCACGCCATGCAGCCGCGAATAGCGTTATTCGCTGACCCCCTCTCTGCTGCCGTCAGCGAGCAACCCTCCGAGTTGCAGCTTGAACTCTGCGAACTTCAGTCAGACCCGTTTTTTCAAGCAAAGCGCAGTGAAATGGGAGTTTCATTTTGGAGGTTACTACCAGAGTCCCGCTTTCCACTTCTCAGGGATTTTGCACTGTCAATGGCCAGCATGTTTGGGAGCACGTACATTTGCGAGAGCAGTTTCTCCACAATGAAACACATCAAGTCGAAAGAGAGAAACAGGATCAGCGATGATGTTCTGTTTCAGCTCATGAGGATTGGCTGCACTAACATTGACATTGACATCCAGTCTATTGCACGCCAGCAAGAGAAACCACAAGTATCTCATTAACTGTAAACTTCCCCCTGTAGGTGAGATAAAGCGGCAGCTTGTGGTGAAAAGTATGCTTCACTTAATACTTTCTTTAGTTTTGTGCCATCAGTAAATGTTTTTTTAAGGGCTCACAATGTTTACACTGGAATAATAAAAACTAATTTTAAAAAGTTTGTTAAAAGTTTATTAATGAATAGAAGCAGAAAAAAATAATTGAGTATGGAAATGCAGGTTGGTTCACTAAACATTTCAGAGTCTGTAATAAAGACATGTTTTGTTCTTCTAAAATGGTAGTTTTTTATTTACTTAATAGGCTACTTTTCAGTTTTGTGCAATCATTGTATGTTTTTTGAGAGCCCAACATGTTTGCACTTGACTGGAATAATATTAAAAACACATTAATGCCACAGTAATGTCTTTGTTTAATGTTAAAAGTTCATTCATTAAAAGAAGCTGAAGAAATAATTGAATATGGACATGCAGATTGATTTACTTAGCAGAGTCTGACTCTGTAATAAAGACATATCTACATAAGTTATCTTCTAAAATGGTACCTCTAATTCTCCAATATCCCATTGTTGGAAGTGCACGTCACATTTGGCCCTCGGATAGTGACGATAAAATATTTGTGGCCCTCACTATCATCAAAGTTGCCCATCCCTGAGCTAATTACTCTTCGACAGCGATGCCATTGAAATACACAAAACGCATAAGGTTAAGTATATAGCAGGGCTCCAGACTAGCTTTTTTCACCTCCGTCCTGAAACCGTCCTGAATAACAATTTGAACCGTCCTAAAGTGAATGTCAACCGTCCCAAAATAAAACTGTTGTTTCCGTACTTTGTTATTATCATCTATAGTTGTTAGTTGTTAGTCACATAATAAAAACAACATTAAAGTGTTTATGATATATAGTATTGTATTTATTTAGCTTCATTCAAAGTAGTTATCTGTAAATAGATAAAACACAGATTTAATAAAAATTAATCTATTAACGTGTTAATATTAATGATTTTAAAGTTTGAACATGCAATACAGACACAGATTTAACTACTTAAATATCTTAATATTAAATAAAACCACTTTTCATAGAGTAGAACAGTCTTCATTTCAATGAATGATTTAACTAGCTTTCATACATCATTCTTTATTTTTTCAAGCAACAGACATATTTATTTGTATGAATTAAATATAACGAATCCTTATTAAAGCTATTAATGAGCATTGAATGCTTTTCTCTTTTTCTTTTGTTGCTTGAATATTAAGGACACAATATTTAAGACATCTGATCATGTCCAATGACATGCGGATACAATGCACTGATGCACATCCGATACACTCACAACAGTTTAAAAGACAAAGGTTAAAAGACATAACCGGCATAGTTTACATGAATACTCTTCAAATACGGACATTTAGACATAATGTTGTGTATATTATTTTGTCCATTCAGATGAAAAAGAGCTCAATTCATTACTCGCGCACTGTATAGGTGTCTATGACTGCAAGCTTTGGTCGTGTGTACAGTATGCGCACAGAAAACCACACCGATTATTATTATTATTTTTTGCGTCGTCACTCACTATCTAACATTTTCGTCTAGTTTTTATTCTTTGAATATCCATTGTTTAACCAGCGCAACATATTTGCGATGTCATGAAGCCATTTGATAGATGTACCGCGGAACGAGTCTCCGCGAGTCAGCCAGCCAGTGATAGTAACTATAGTAACGAAGACGCGCTCCGTTGTAGTCAGCGCTTGGTCGGTTATTTTTGGCATTTGGCATAAGTTAGCCTAATAGGCTAGTAATAAACAAACACACATACAAAAATGTCTTTCGTCCTGTAGGTGTCCTGGAGAATATTTCTAAACACATTTCTCTATCGTCCCAGGAACTATAGGACGCCGATTAGTCTCTGAGCCCTGGTATATACTGTAGGATGCGCCGGATTCAGTGCTACAGTATGATTTGGTTAGAAAATTAGGCAGTAAATGGGTGTACTTAGAACAACTGGTAGCTGGTTAGTGTCTTGCTCAGGGACACATTGGTGTCTCACAGTGGATTTGATCCGGGTCTCTCACACCAAAGGCATGTGTCTAATCCACTGCGCCATCACCACCCCATACAGTTTTTGTACAAAAAAGCTTTTATTATGATTTTAGTGCAAATTACTTGGTCAGGAAATTAGCACAGTTTAAGCAAATGCACTACTTAAAAAGCCATTGCTGTCTCAGAAAATCATCAAATACTAAATTAAGTTTAGAATATGGGAAGTTGTGTGTTTCAGTGATGAATCATAATGAAACATGAGTTACATGGTGATGTTTCAGAGCGGCGTCTTCAAAAAGAAAGCATGTGATAAATATAATAATAAATGCATGTCTACCACAGTGAAGAATGGAGGAAGAGTGTCATTGTGTGGGAAGCCTTTTAAGCTGCTGGTATTGATGAGCTACTTCACTGTGAAAAGACATTTAATACTTTCGAGATCAGGAGAATATTGCTAGCTTTCTTCCCACAAATGAAAAGTCGTTATCTAAAGAGGAATGATCAGATGTTATTTTTCAACAAGATCAATGCTCCGAAAAAATAGACAAAAAGACAACCAAGGAGTGGCTTGAGAACAAATCAATCAGGCTCATGTTTTGATCTGATCCAAGTCCAGATTTGAACCCTATAGTGAATATTTGGTCTCCACATTAAACTAATTTTTTTTAACTACTCATAAACTGCTCGAAGCCAACTTTAAGTGGAATTTTAAGTCCTTTCAAAAACTGTCTGCAAGTTGGGGAAGGCTATTCCATGCTAAGTTGCTTTATCCACAGTATTTGTGCAATTCTTGATATTTTCCTGACCGCTGATTTGTGACCCCTTAACTGTCACTTGCCCGTATACGGGCAATCTAAATTTAATTCTCTATATTACTATTAAATCCTAATCTAATCATGACAAACATATATATCATTGGAAAGGTCTAAGACTCCTAAATAGATATTTTAGTGCTGTTTCTTTCTTACAAATTATGAATGAACAGTAATATATGAATTTATGACAAGAGTGCGCCTCAAAAAAATCAGACGTCATTACAGGAGTTTCTGACCTTTGTCACAAAAAGTCGACGCACACACTTTTAATAATTGAAACTTTGGTTTTTAGTGCTAAAAGTTCATAATAAAACATAATTAGTATTTGTCAATAAAAAAAGATAAAATTATATTTTAAAAAGTAAGGTAAGAAGTCCTCTAAAAAGTATAATATATATATATATATATAATATATATATTTTGTTATTATTATATCACATATTTTAGTAGTTATCATAAATTAGGTATCATTTGAAAGCTTACGAACTCAGAATTCATCCTGTGAAAACCGTTTTGAAATTGGACGTTGCGTTACCATAGAAACGGTATTTTTTATTAGGCCCCTCCCCTTTTGGGCATCATCTTTCATAATTTATTATCAAAACCTTTTCTAATCTTGACAAAACACATATTGTCAGAAAGGTCTGAGTCTCAAGGTTCCATATTTAGTGACAGAAGTGATATTTGGATAGAAATGTATTAATTTGTTATGGCAGAATGCATACAATTAAATTCAATGGAATTCAATGGCACCCGGTGGCTATTTTTGGTATAACGCCTAAACGAAATCTCATGGGATCTTCAAAATTTGTGATATCAACTTTAAATTTGGAACACAACTTGGTTAGATATATAGCTTTCATTTTATAGTAATTTTATAGTAAAACATATTTTGTAAAATATTTATTTTATATTAAAAAATATATTAATAAATTATATTTGATTTACTGTAAATTATAACTTCCATAACTTTTTCATACTTTAATTTTTTGAAGTGCTTTCACTTCAGTAATAATCTGCTGATTGTTTTCTTTAAAACAAGACCAAACTTGGGTATATATTCCAAAGCATTCTTGAATTACAACCATTTAAGTTTGTATAGTGCATTTTAAATTATCAATTATCAATTTAAATTGTCAATTATCAAAAAGGGGGGTGACAGGTAAGGGGTTAAAATGGTTAAGACCATTAAAAGACACCTGAATGTTTGGCCATTTGTGGCCCATTTATTTATTTATTGCCCATGAGTGTATGTGACAAGTGAAAATCAATATTTTCAGTATCAGTATTTATGAATTGCAGGAAAAATAATAAAAAGACTCTGGTAGCCAGAAAGTTACAACCCTGCACTAAATATTTCTCAAGCAAACTCGTGCAACTTCAGCGGCCTAATCCTCTTTCTATTTCCCCCTTTTTTTTAAGATAATTGAAGTGGTTTTGGTGTTGTCTTGTTTTTTTAATGCTGTCTCAAAGGGTTAACCCTCAAGACCCAGAGCTTTTCTCGCTGCTGCTTTGCGTACGC
>JAQIUQ010007153.1:1005000-1022500 GCA_030378365.1 Hybognathus amarus
AGTGGTAGGTTGTCGTAAGTTATTTTAGCACATTTTCTCTTTGTTTGATCAGTAAATACAGTCGTTGAAAGATCCCTATCTATCTTTCAGGGTTGCAAAATGTTGCACATTTATGACGGTCTTTTAAGACATATCCAAACATGCAAGTTACGCAATAGCCCTTTATATTTCCAAAGGGTCGCATTTGCCTTAAATGCGACTGTTACTGTACTTCATTTTATTTTTGATTCTAAATTGTTCTTAATTGTTTTAATTATTTACTTTATTTTGTTTTTATAATTTTTAATTATTCTGATTTCTTTTGATTATTTTAATCTTCTATGTAAAGCACTTTGAAATTAGTCTCATTGTTATAGAATGTGCTATATAAATAAACTTCTGCCTTGCCTTGCCTTGGCCTTGCTTTCAAGTCTCCAGAACTTTTTTGTGCTCTTTTAGTCGAAATGTTCTGTTGTTTCTTGATCAAATTCTGCTTGTTTAATAACAAGCTTAGAAATATGGTCTGCATGAAATCAAAGGCAGTGTAGACGGTTATTTCCAAGGTATTACTTAATTTGTATAGTTCAGGACAGGTTCATTTGATAGGTTCATTTGAGATTTAAGAATCGATCAAAGGATCAATGAATGAAGACTGTTGTTCTTCTTTTGACGTTACCGACATTATGAAAATATGACCATTCTTACAGTATGTGTGATCAATTCAATACCATTCAACGCAATGCATCGTGATTAAGTTTTTATTAGTCTCAGAGCGATGTTCGTGAGATTTTGCCATTGTTCCCTTTGGTGGCGTCTTCAAAGTAAACATCATCCGTGTGACTCAAGATAACCTCAGACTTGAACAGATTAACACAGCTCGACAGCAGCAACGTCCCTCCCTCGCTGTGTGTGTCGGTTAAGAAGGAGATTACTTTGATATTTAATGTCGGCTTGCCACTTCCATTGCACCTTTTAGTGTAGCACATTCCGAGGCATTGTGCAATTGAGCACTGGTCAGAGGAGTGAACGAGAGGCGGAGCAGACGGGCCAGGAGGCATGTTCGGCTGAACACGTAGAAGACGTGCTCTGTGAGACCACGGCCGCCCGCTGGGCGTCACAGCCCTTTTCACTTCCCATCTGCAATTATTTCTGTCTTCACCACAGAACGGTCTCACCGCTTGACAAGTCAATTAATCTTAATGGGCCCTCCATCTGGCTCAGTTCAGTCGGAGGTCTGTAGCCTCTCAGCACAGGGACGGAGCTTAATGCTAATGACTGATGAGATTTTGTCAGGTAAAATCACCACTGGCACTAACTGTGACCACACAGGTGTAGTTATGATTTACCGCAAATTAACGATCTACAAACTCTATTGTGCTATGGCACTGCACTGTTGTAAATCTTTTCAACAGGAAATGACTACATTACAACGTTTTTGTTTGTTCTCTTGGAAGACGTATACATTTATAATTCTTAGAAATATTGACACCACAGTTTCATGGTACTATATGATGCAATTTCTTTACAAAAAAATAAAGAGGATAATCCGATAAAACTATGGTTCTTTGGAATATACCATGGTACGGAAATTACACGTACCACAGTATACATGATACTCTATGTATTCATCCATGAACAATATGGTAGGACTGTTACATCTTCAAAATACCATGGTACCTTTTGTTACTTTTTTGTATATGATGTATTTCAAATGACCATAATACTGTGTTACTATCTGATGCCATGACCATACCATGGTCCCACTTACTACTGTTTTAAGGGATGTACCATAGACACTGGTATTTTTGAAATATGCCATGGTATGAAAAAAGTATTTACCTGATGTTTATTACCACCAATCATCCAAAATATCATGGTAGTTTTAGTGATGTAAATACCATGGCACACAAATATCAGTATTGTGAAATTTTACTATTGTATTGATCTATTTGGCATCTGATACATGATTATACCATGGCACTTTTTTAAGGGATATACCATGAGTACAAATGACTACCCTTACAAAAAAGTACATTAAAACATACCATGGTACTTAAAGTTTATATCATGGTTAATGTATGCACTCCCAGGGCTCCAGACTAACTTTTCCACTGGTTGCACTGGTGCTACCAACTTTCTCAGTTGGTCGCACCAGAATATGATTTGGTGGTCGCACCTTTTTTTTGGCTACATGCCATGGGATTAATCAATGCATGCTGATGAATAGTGATTTTAATGGACCAAAGCTAGCAAAGGCTTTACTAGGTTGCAGCATGAACACCTGCTAATATACTAATTATCATTGCCAAATTTCAGGATTTTCATGGATTTTGGACTGTAGCTTTAATCTATAATCTAAGCATTTTTACCATTTTAATTATATACAATCTGTTTCATTTGAATCATATTCTATCTATCTATCTATCTATCTATCTATCTATCTATCTATCTATCTATCTATCTATCTATCTATCTATCTATCTGATCTATCTATCTATCTATCTATCTATCTATCTATCTATCTATCTATCTATCTATCTATCTGTCTATCTATCTATCTATCTATCTATTGACACCGTAGACGAGTGTTAGCATAATGCTAACCATTTAACAGTGGGTACTAGTATACACCACATATTTCAGTTTTCTGTAAGTAGTTTGCTATGACTTCATTATTGAACAGTCCCGTCCAAATGCTTATTCTACGATGCCCGCACAAGGGACCAATACAAACAATTAATTTCTCAAATACACAGTATTTAAATTGCTTTTAAAAGTCCCTTGGAAATGAACATTGCAAACTAAATGATTGGCAAGTTGGTTAAAATGACAATATTTCAACCACTACACCCTTTAAACCTTCAAAGCTCCTACTTTTGGAACTTCTGAATGTAACATGACTCTTGATTTGCCAATTAGGAGAGTCTGACTTGATTTAGAAGAAAACTGTGAATAACTGGAATAGATGTCCAGGAGCAGAAATCAGTTCCTCTGATGTAGGCATAGTGAAAATGGAATGTTCTTCATATAACATCACTAGTAAAATTTTACAATCGTGATCATTATCCCAAATTTTAATCTACTCCAGGCTCCAGACTAACTTTTTCCACTGGTTGCACTGGTGCTACAGAGCTTTCCCAGTTGGTCGTCACCAGAACATGATTTGGTGGTCGCACCTTTTTTTTTTGGCTACGTGCCATGGGATTAATCAATGCATGCTGATGAATAGTGATTTTAATGGACCAAAGCTTAGCAAAGGCTTTCTAGGTTGCAGCATAAACACCTGTAATATATTAATTATCATTGCCAAATTTCAGGATTTTCATGGATTTTGGACTGTAGTTTTAATCTATAATCTAAGCATTTTACATTTTAATTATATACAATCTGTTTTTCATTTGAATCATATTCTATCTATCTATCTTATCTATCTATCTATCTATCTATCTATCTATCTATCTATCTATCTATCATATCTATCTGATCTATCTATCTATCTATCTATCTATCTATTTATCTATCCTATCTATCTATCTATCATCTATCTATCATCTATCTATCATCTATCTATCTATCTATCTATCTATCTATCTATTTATCTGATCTATCTATCTATCTATCTATCTATCTATCTATCTATCTATCTATTCTATTCTATCTATTCTGATCTATCTATCTATCTATTTATCTATTCTATCTATCTATCTCTATCTATCTATTCTATCTATCTATCTTATCTATCTATCCATCCATCCATCCATCCATCCATCCATCCATCCATCCATCCATCCATCCATCCATCCATCCATCCATCCATCCATCCATCCATATCCATCCATCCATCCATCCATCCATCCATCCATCCATCCATCCATCCATCCATCCATCCATCCATCCATCCATCCATCCATCCATCCATCCATCCATCCCATCCATCCATCCATCCATCCATCCATCCATCCATCCATCCATCCATCCATCCATCCATCCATCCATCCATCCATCCATCCATCCATCCATCCATCCATCCATCCATCCATCCATCCATCCATCCATCCATCCATCCATCCATCCATCCATCCATCCATCCATCCATCCATCATCCATCCATCCATCCATCCATCCATCTATCATCATCTATCATCTATCTATCATCTATCTATCATCTATCTATCTATCTATCTATCCTATCATCTGTCTGTCTATTTTCATCTTTCTATCAGCATCATCTCTCTATCTTTTAAAAATCATTAAACATTCAAATGTATGCATTACATTTTAAAGATTAGATTACTGTAATAAGCTAATACAGACTTGTCATTATCAAAGTTTATAGTTGTAACAAAAATCTCAAACTTCTACATTCTTACCTTCTGCATTTTATAATAATTTCCTTTTCCTCAGTCGAGCGATTACTCTCATCTAACCGCTGAAAAGACGTAGGAAGGGGCACGCTGTTTTGTGAGACATTTTCATTTTTATATGCCTTAATTTGTGAATTTCGTAATTGCACGTTCCACTATCAGTGTGCAATGCGCGTGACGTCTACGTTCGTCAATAAATGTAAACTGCACGTGTCTTGCGGAAGAACACTGTAGCCGGAGCTACTTCTCTCCATTAATGTCTATGGCGAGTCACGCAGGCACTGGGCAACTCCGCACTCCGAGTAGACCCCGGGATAAAATCAGTTCACGAATCCTACGTACTGTCGTGATTTAGGATAAGTCGAGAACACGGTTTGGAAAATGGATTCATGATGTATCGCCTACTCGCTCAGTTTTGAACATAAGTCGAACTGCAGCAGCTGATACACCAGCGTTCTGTTGACGAGACGTCCAGCTCGCACATATGTGACCACATACAATTTTAACTCGCACATTCTCAAAAAATGGTCACATATGCAACCAATTTTGGCTCGCAGTCTGGAACCCTGACTCCATATTCAAATTACCAAATTGTGCCATGTCCAAATCAATTTTTTTTTTTGGTACTTCTTGTACTCCAAAACAAAACGCATAGTGTAATTGTTTAATAGCTTAAATGGAGCTCCTTTAATTCTTATGGCTGTTCATTTCGTCACACACATACACACACACTCACACACCAGTGCATGACTAATCCAGTTCATTATAAATATTTATGTTGCTAATTACTCCAAGTACATTATTAATAGCTCTGAAATTTTCCTCAAAGAGGATATCATTAGGCAAGGAAATTAGTCAAAAGCTAATAAAGCTGGAAGTTGAAAATGCATTTTTAAGCATAGCTCATTTCTATGGATTGCAAAACCTGCAAGTTCTTGTTTTCTTGCCTCGCATGCATTTCCATGAAGAGATATTTCACTCCGTCTACGGCTAATAAATACAGACCCTGACAGTGTGGATCCATCAAATATTAGCTCACATTCCATTAGCATGTATTAGCGCAATATGCTATCTTTAATTAGGGACTGCTGTGCTTCGTTTAATGGACTGTTTTTGCGTTCCTTTCCTATTTACTGTTAGGATTTGGAAGCCCTGCATAGTGTATTTTGTAAACCAAAAAGTATCTAAATTCAAAGAATAATGTAAATAGGAATGGAATTAATGCATGGAGTGTGATTCATTAACAGTGGGTTTTTAATTTCCCATCATGCATTGGTCATATTAAATATAATATTATATACTGTATATATAGTAAAAAAAAATCATAATAATACTGTTAAAAAAAAACATATTTCTTCATTTAAAACAAACATCGACCACACACCTTTCTGTGGTAGTGTATTTTTAAATAGTCAATGTAAAAGGTGTATGGCCTATTATTTAGTAGTACTGTATATTCTAGTATTCCACCCTGAACACAGCCTTTGTCTCTTTGTGTAGCGCTCTCATTCCCTGTCTCTTGCTGTACAGCCTTTTATTGCAACTAGGTTGTCAGTCTAACAGGTTCCATTAATGAACCAGACAACAGGCCATTAGGCTCCAGGAGTTTAATCTGCTCGTTAATTGGCTAATTGGTGCTCTGCTTTGTTTTTCACTCTCCCTTGACTTCTGTTATTTGCTTTTAATATCCCACCATCGTCTTACATTCTCTACCTTTCCACACTTGTTTTTAGAGATGCTTGGATGGGGCGGTTATGAATCTATATAAGATAATGTGCATCTGTTCTAAGGCGCTGGGAGATACATGTGACCTCATCGTCAAGGGTGCTCACTTCTGCTCCTTCAGTTTATTTCAAATCCTGCTTAAACAGACATGGTAGTAATGTTCAAGTAATCCCAAAGAACTTGGCTATGTTCAGAATAGCATACTATTATTTTAGAATAACTAATATATATATATATATATATATATATATATATTAGGGGTGTAACGATTTGGAACCGAACCGAAAAAACCGCGATACTGAACTCACGATTCGAATCGCGATACTGTCATTGCGTACCGAACACGCCCGCCCCGCCCCCTGCTACCCCGGCCCCGCCCAGCCCGGCTCAATGGACCTCATGTCTTATGTATACAGTACACAACGAATTCAGTTTTGTAGCCTAACCACCATTAACACCAAATAACAAGCTCTGTGTTTTGTTACTTTCGATAACAAGCAAGGTGTAATCTTTCCAATTCTGTCTATTTGATCACGAATATGAAACGATAAATGGCGTTTTGGCGCTCTTTGATGTGGCGTGACAGATCGCTGTGGGCTTACTATAACTATAGGCTCCTCATTTCAAGCGGCAGCGCGGCGCGCGAGTAAACGCGATCATCTCTTCCTCAGTTACAGAAAAGACACCTGAAGGTATGTTGAAAGATACAGTATACTTACTGAAAGGCATCATAACTCGTGTAATCGCTCAATCAGTGTTTCAGCCGCGAAAGACGTCGATAAAACAGCATAGCGCTAGCTGTCACTAGCATTATATTTACCTCAACAGGCAAGTGATTCAGTGTCCACAACTTCCTATAAATGAACTCTTGCACTAAATAAATGCACTATGTATATTATATTTTGCTTAACCTGTTTATGATATCTTGATTATTTAATGTATGTTTAAAATATCTTTCATGAAAATTACAACTGTGTAAATTATTATATTTCAACAACAAATAAGAGTAAAAACACAAGTTAATGCAAAAACTGCCAGTTTACATGTTTTCACACAATGTGTTGTGTGTTGATTATTATATCTAAAAAATAAATAGCATCTGAATTTAGGTTAAAAATCTACAACCTTTAATGTTATAGTAATGTGTACTGTGACTCCCTATATAGTTTACAGCATTAGCAGATTTTTTTTAATCCTTGTGAAATGTTTAATTGTAATTGAATTAATTTAAAGACAAAGACCATTTTTTTCACTAAACCACTGGTAAAAGAAGAAAGGAAAAAAAAAGCCATTTTAGCTTTCAAAACCGAACCGAATCGAACCGAACCGAGACATCAAAACCGTGGGAAAACCGAAACCGTCAGTTTTGTGTATCGTTACACCCCTAATATGTATATATATATATATATACACACACACACACACACACACACACACACACACACACACACACACACACACACTATTTGAACTGTCTTAATAAAATACATGGATACCAAAATATGCTGTATGTAACATAGCGTATAGTACCCTAGAATGCATTTAATACAAATTTTCTTTCTATATCCAGTGTCGCATTAGACACATTTGTTGCATTTTTTTGTCAGAGATTATTTTACAAAAAATTAAAGACAATTTTTTATTAATTAAAAAAAAAAAATAATAAAAAAAAAAAAAAAAAAATATATATATATATATATATATATATATATATATATATATATATATATATATATATATATATATATATATATATATATATATATATATAATGTTTTTATTATTTTTATTATTTTTATTTTTTGTATTATATAAACTGGACACCAGTCACAACATAAGGTCATGTGACAACAATTTAGCACACCACTGTTGGTTGCATAATGCTAACCATTTAACAGTGGGATTACTCAGTATACACCACATATTTCAGTTTTCCGTAAGTAGTTTGCTATGATTTCATTCTGAACAGTCCCGTCCAAATGTTATTTTATCGGATGCCCGCACAAGGACCAATACAAACAATTAATTTCTCAAATACACAGTATTTAAATTGCTTTAAAAGTCCCTTGGAAATGAACATTGCAAACTAAAATGGATTGGCAAATTGGTTAAAATGACCAATATTTTCAACCACTACACCCTTTAAACCTTCAAAGCTCCTACTTTTGGAACTTCTGAATGTAACATGACTCTTGATTTGCCGATTTAGGAGAGTCTGACTTGATTTAGAAGAAAACTGTGAATAACTGGAATAGATGTCCAGGAGCAGAAATCAGTTCCTCTGATGTAGGCATAGTGAAAATGGAATGTTCTTCATATAACATCACTAGTAAAATTTTACAACGTGATCATTATCCCAAATTTTTACGAGCAGCATTTTAAAATGTATACAGCGTTTTGATGGAATTCTACATTCTAGGCTTTACAAGTTTGGCTTCACATGGCAGACACATGGATATAAAGGACAAATGAGAACAAAAGTTAAACTAGCCAATAGGAAATAGGACTCAGTACATTAAGGCTGCACTGCAAAAAGTGATTCCTCTGTATTTTTGTCTTTCTATCAGTACAAATATATAAACAGTCAATCAACAGATTTTGGTTTAAAATAGCATAAGATATACGTTGAAATTGATAAAAATGTAATCCCCCATGGCCCCACCCACGAACATTCTGATCAGACAGAGGGTTATTAACAAAACAGCTATTGTAAAAGGTTTATCATGAAAAATTTCAAAAAAATTGTGTCTACTCTTTAAACAGCATTATGGTAAAAATTTAAAATTATGGCAACAGATTTAATTGTTTGCTATAGGGTGATTCTCACAAAATCCAGATTTAGAAGGTGCCCAGCATCAGAATTTTTAAAATGCCATTTTTTTCTTTCTTTTTTCTTTAAAATGCCTATTTTCTTTTTGCACATATAAGATTAGGGTCTGAACTTACTATAACCATTATTTTTAGAAGATTTAAAAAAATATTTACTATATTATTATTTACATTTTTAGATGAAGTCCATAAAAAATTATCATTACCGCAACATGACATTACCTTAAATATATGGTATATGTTTCGGTAATGAGAACTAAAAAGTCGTGTAGGTACTATGACAAACAAAAATTTAACTTTTATCTGGAGAGAAAAAATAAGAACTGCTTATCTGGTAGGCATCTTGTGTGTCACAGTCAATTATGTCCCTTCCAAAAAAAAAATCTTGAAAATGTTAGTTCCTTGAGGACTTAAACAATAATTGAAAATTGTTGCGGAGGATGAGATAATTGGTCTTGGACACATTTATATTCCTTATTATTGCCACTACATTTACCAATGATCACCAAATACCACATGTTTCTTTATTGTAAATATTTATAGTATAACATGCACATGAAGTTTTTTATTTTTATGTTTTTTAATTATAAATATTTTCATCTCAAAGAACCCAAATCCAGTCATGGACACGTTGCAGGTAATGAGAAATTTCCCCTTAAATGTGGAAAAAACAACAAAATTGGTATTTATGATGTCATTTGAAATCATGTGCAAAATAGTACATGATGAGATGTTTATAACTGTATCCTTTTTATTTTGATAGCATTTACTTTTATAATCAAAATGTTTCATGACACCTCATAAGTCTAATTTCGCAGAATCACCCTATAGCGCGTTTCTTTTGGAAGGTTGGACCTGAACTCAATGACCTTATTCAGAGCACGCCATGACAGGTATGAAAGTGAGGCTGTGAGGGATAGACTTACCGTGTTTCCAATGGCATCCGCTGTAAAAAGCTGAATAAAGCTCCACAGCTTACATTGTCAGGAGTTTTTTGTCAACTGAAATTTCTTGGAAAGATCATTTTTTCCAGTGTTTATAAGCATAACAATCCGAAACACATTAAATAACAGTACCAACCCATTGAAGAATGCATGTCTATCCCTCACAGCCCGCTTTTATTCTCATTAAAAATCAAAACATGGCGCTGCCGTGAATCGGGCGGATGGCCGTTTCTTTCAGGTTTTTCCCTTCATTAGCCTAAAACACTGTGTTCATGGTTTCCACTTTGAAATGTTAATACAAACAAAAATTCTTAGCAAGAAAATCACTTATTTGTGAATGCCTTTATTGATGCTTTTTTACATCCTCAGTATAAAATATGTATATATGTGTATGTGTGTGTTTTTATTTCTTCACTGCAGTTGCTATCCATTGTAGCCAATCTGTATGACAGTTTTGCATATGCTATTTGCATGTGTTTTCTTTATTTGCAGCGTGGTTCTGTATTTGGTTGCTTTGTGATTATTTGCAGCACATGTTGTCAAACTGATGATGTTTCTCAATTCGCTAGTGTTTTTTTTTCTCTTTGCATGCGCTTTCTTCAGTTGTTGCGCATTGAGGTATATCGGCCACCGTTGTTTTCATCTATTTTTGATTGTTTATAAATGTTAACATAAGGACAGCAGGGCTTATCAAGATCTGTATGCAGTAACACTGCTGGCATCCCACCTTCAAGGACACTACAATGCTTGGATTGCCATAGCTTTGGCAATGTTGCCATAGAAACACATAGCAAGCCCAATACGCATTTTGTTGTGCACTGTCAGGAATTTCTATACGTTTCTGTCTTTGTACATGTAGACTGAGATTAAAAGAAAGGTGTGAGCAGTCATTCACCCCGTGTCCTGGGGTGCTTCGGCAATTGTTTGACGGAAGAAAAGTCATTGTCTTGACATTCTCTCATATGCATTTGGCCTTCTAGTGTTTTGAATTGTAATGTAGATTCAGCTTACTAGATACAAATGCAGCTGAAGTGTGCATATTTCTTGCTGGGGTTTATGCAAGTATGTCTTCTGTTTGATAGCATATGCTGTATAACAACTACAAATGTAAATTTCTGATTGCACCATGGAAATGTAAAATATCCAGAGTGGTAGAAGCCTTGCAGGTTAAAAATCGCTGCCCCCGCTCTTAATGTTAAAAAAGGTGGATTTAAGCACATGGAAGCAAACAGGTAGACCCTAAATCTTCTCTCTAATTGAAAGTCCAAGCGATGTTATGGGTGAGCATGCACGTTTTGCTCATCAACATGGCTCCTGTGGGCAGAAACAGATATAGATTGACCTTTTCTGCTCAGCTCCCAACATTACCGCAATCTGCCCTTCTCATTACCACGGGAACGTTTTCGCACAGTATTAGACTTAATAAATGACTTTTCCTCTCCTCCTCCCTCTCTTCTTATTCCCTGTTCATGCTCCCCTTGCTCTCTCTCCTTCTCTCTTGCTCACTTTTCTGCTCCTGAGCCGATAACCCAGAGTCCCCTGGGCTTGGCCTCCATAATCACGTCAGTTCACAGCCCTCTTATTTGAGCAGAATTGCTTAATTGGTATGTGTTCTACATAACTGTTCGAAGTACTGAACTTATCACAAATGAAGGTTAGAACCTCGGTGCTCGTAAGTCGACTGAAAGAAATTGATTTGTGCTCAGACGCTCTACAGGGAGAAGCTATATGGTTCTCTAAAGAAATGAAGCTTTATAATTGTGTTTTTTTTTCCCAGTCCCCTCCCCCCTTCAAAAAATGTTTTTGTACATTTCTCTAAAAACACTGTATTGATATTCAGAACGCATGAAATACGAACATAACACGGACCAAATACATGTAAACAAACCAAAAACGGGATCTGATATCACAAGATGTGACCCTAAAAATGATATTGCTAAACTTGCTGTTTTTTTGTTTGTTTTCTTGTTTTTTTCGTCATAGTCGCAAGTTTGCCCATCACATGTTCGGTACAGACATCAGAATCGCTTCTTCACAGCAGATCTTCGTTTGTGTTCTGTGTGTGTGACGGAGGGAATCTTGTAACTGTTTTGACACCTTCACACTTTGTATAAAGCTCTTCACGAGTTTCTCAGTTGGTCAAAATACCATTATATATAGGCTACGCACATACAACGAATGCATTTCTCCCAGCACACAGCATTGTTTTTAATGTTCGGTAAATTCTGTCACAAATTAAACGTAATAGGCTAAAAGCTGACCAAATCAGATTGTGAACATATCCCTATATCTTTAGTTTTCGGTATTAACATGCCAATGTGAAACGCTACAGCGAACCAGGACTAAATGGGTTTTGTGAACACACCCTTGTCAAGGGTAGATGTTATATTTTGAACCCAGGCTCATTGGAAAAACGTGCCTGTACTGCTTGCAGGTTTTAGAGCAACCCTTTCAAAGTGAAATCTCCTGTAAGTGGCAAAAGTGTGTTCAGTTTTATCTACAGATGAATGCAACGTTTTATTATGTTGGTTGTTGTACGTTTTGCGGAACTGGAAAACAGATGTCTGTGTGAGTGGCACTAAACGGTTAATGTTCTATCGTATTTTAAAATAGCATAACATCTAAACTACAAAATGCAAAAACGCTAACGTTCAAAAAGCAAACGTAGAGAGAGAAAAAAAACATTTGCTGCAGCAAACCATGCCATTTAACTGAGCCTTTGAAAACCACATATGAACCTGGTATTGTGATCCAAATCTCAAAATTACTTTAGGTTAACAATAAGTCATAACATAGTACTGTGAAACTGCACAAAAAGTAAGGCTTTATTAATCAATAATCTGACCCCAGTAATTATAATTACTAATGTTCATTAGTATGTTTTTGAAGTTTTGCGAAAGTGAGCATAGATTGAATTCTAGAGATATTTTACAAAGTCTGATTTCCAGTTACGCCTCAGCTAAGTGATTGGCATCAAAGTCCACTATCATTACAACCCACTGAACAGATAGTTCAACTATTCCTCGTAGTCTAATTTTCATTAAAATTCCCATTGTGTAGTTCAGTATCTCAACGGTTTTTTAGAGCTGGCACTAGTGACACCAAGGTCATGGATTTGAATACTAGGGAACATACCAACATACCAATAATACTAAATGTAGTATTATAAGTAGTTCACATACTCATTCACTTACTCAAGATTGTTTGTACTTTGATGTGTGGGATATTCATTTTGTTTGAGTCATGTTAGACTCATGCAGAGAATATTAAAATGGAATAATTTAATTTGCAAGAGTTGCCCTGGATGAGTGATCTGATATTGAGCCCCAGATTCAGTTCACAGAAGCGGAGTTATCAGTGGGTATTCTTGTATGAATATTTATAAGATTACACTATTACCATTTTTCCAGACAAGGAATACTAGAGCATCAATTTGGATGTGGGTTAGTATAAATGGTAGAGATGGTTCTGGAGTGGATTTTTTGGTGGAAGATTTTACCAGATGTGTAAATGATCTTTGAAAAATGTTCAAATTGGGAACGTAGTGCACTTTAAAATTATTTCAGAACTAAACTGATTATGATGTACCAAGTCTGAGACTCATGTTAGCAAACCCAACTTGCACTGATCGTTGAATCGCCTTCAAGATTGATCCTCGTATTCTACTGCTCACAGAGACCTGGAGTCGATACTAATGTTTATGTGATTTACATTAGGCTTGTTTGTTAGCCTAATATACAATATGACTCTTGGTCTACAGTATATGGTCATGCAGGAATTTGGGAATTCGGGTAAGTAAATGTTGACAGAACTTTAACTTTGGTGTGAACTATTTCTGCAAATATGCCACTCATTGTATTGGATACTAAAAAATATATGTGTGTACTTCATTGTTATGTTAATTTATGTTGCATCATGTTGACTCTGAATGCAAATGCGTTCTTTTTAAAACTTTGTATTTGTCATAGTGTGTCATAACAATTCAATCTGCCCTAGTTTTGACACACACACAAAAAGAAAAACAGAGTAGATGCTTGGTTATGTCAGCATTCACAGCATTAGCATGCTGAGTGATGACTGATCTTTCCTTGATCTCTTCTAGGATTAGCCAAGCCCTTAGCATTTTAGCTAATCTGGTTGACACCTGTTTTTATTGACATATGAGCTGAGTTTGAACAGTTCCTGCTCCCACAGTCTGATGCGATCTGCCTTCATACCCTCCCTTGTGAATCTTATCTGTTTTGGATGAGCGTTCTGGCAGATCTTTCCTGGAAGACAGATTTATGGGTTTAGCCTTTTGGCTCTAGGCTTCAGTTCTTTTGCATTCCCTCTGTGAAGTTCATTAAGTACAGCCTTCATTCTGTTGATGTTGCTAGCCGATTGTAATAACGCTCGCCTATTTATTTCTATACAAATATGTTTCAAGAAATGTGTGTGCCGGAATAGACCGTTCCAGAAATGCAGTCTGAATTAGTTGGATTATAGTCCATCTCAGCTCTAGGCTTCCAACATATGGTCTGTTGAGCTTTTGAAGCAGTTCAAACAGTCAGATATATTAATAAAGGCAATGGACCAGCCTCAAGTTTTTCTAGGCAGTCTGTCTGTTGTAACATTCCATGGCACCCAGATCTCATAATAGCAGTTGTATGTTTCTGTACAGAAAGATTAAGGGTGCGGCCTGGGAGATAGTTGTCTAAACAGAGTTAAAACCTTCAGACTGTGTTTGTAGATCATCTGCATTTGTCAGGGTCAGGACTTATACTTTGAAGTCCTGGTTTGGGATTTGGCTAGATCTTGAGGCATGGATTGTCTTAAGCATCACTCGTATTAGCGCTTAGCACTTTTCCCTCATCCATTAACCTAGATCTATGGCCTAGCTCAGTGCTGGCCACTTTTAATGTGACATTTGAGAAATCTTTTCAGCTCTTACTTTCACTCCTAGTGAACGACTGGAACATTTAAAGGAGTCATGGCATGAGAAATCCCATTTTCCTTGTGCTTTTGACATACAATAGGTCTTTGTACCAATAAAACATCCTGCTAGTTTCATAGCTTAAAACATCCTCCTCATTTATAAAGAAACCATTTATTTAATGAAGCTCCAAAAAAGGCTTGTTTGAATATTGTGGGATCTGTGATGTCACATGGGCAGATATATTTGCATATGACTGAATCCAGAGCAAGACATCAATTAATAGTTATACATCGTACCTATATAGGCCCCGCCCATTGGCGTTCAGTCGCATAACTACTGACACTAGCCTACAGCGGATGCAAGCATTGCATCAGCGCCAAAAGCTAATTGAAGCCATTATAATCACTGAAGCTGTCTACACTGAATACAGTACAGATGCCTGTTAAATTTCCGAGCTACTTCCCAATTAAGTCTGCAAACTACACCGAAAAAGAAGAATAGAGGAATGTTCCCTTTGACGTCTACGTGTTTTAATGGCTCATTTTTTTCACTGTACATACTTGAAGGTCCCACATCCCAGCGTCAGAAACATTTGCTTTTTAATGCCGTCCCGGATCATGTCAGATGATTGTTTGTTTGGAGCATTTTATTAAAGATTGATTGTAAACAAGGCACTGTTTAATAGAGAGTTCGCAAATAAACTTTTGTTAAAAGATGAAGCAGCCAGCTGTATTGGATCAGACATCAGCTCCATGCAAACCATATGTAAATTGTCATAATGCTTTTCTGTAAATTACAGTTTTACATGGATGTTTTCAAAACATAGTCACACTATAGCAAGGGGGTGTTGATATGCAATGACGCTAGCCAATCAGAACAGTGACCATTTACTGACACACCACCTCTTAAAGGGGTCATGAACTGGCTTTTTAAATGTTTTTGTTTTGTTGTCTGAGGTCAGACTTATGACGTTCGCTTGGTTTTTACATTCAAAAACATAAAAATGAATAAGTTATGGGCTATTTTCTTCCCTAGTTTTCAGCCTACTTGAAAAATGCTCGGATTTTATGGGCGTTTCGCATTGAAGACTAGGAAGTAAACGCCCACTGCTGTGAGTGGATAACAGTTTTGCATATTATAATGAGCTTCAACTCTGTCGTTGGTTTCAAGGTCGGTGCACGTGGGGGGATTTGTTTTGAAAACCACTGTTGTAAAGTGGCAACCGGAATGATTCGCCCATACATGTTTGACCCAGAGTCCGATCCCGAATCGCAGGGCAATGAACCAACAGCACCTCGAATACATCGGATACTTGTAGACACATACACATAATTATTCGATATCAAACGATCTGTAACAATGCGATGCTAGCCGAGTAGATTATTATATCTAAAATAAAAATATTACTCACATAAGTGTGTTGCACCACTCCTGTTGGATCCAATATAGAAGGTAACGTAGACTAATCATGTTCCGTACAACAACGATGTTCCGTACAGATTAACTTTTACCGCCGATCGCTGAATAAATACTTCTAGGTCATACACAAAATGCATATCTGTGTCGTCTTCATTTCTACCTCTTATATTATAATGAGTTTAACTCACCCGTCGGTGCACGTGGGGGAAAACGTCCAATGTTGTCAAATGGCAACCCAGAGTCCGTGTGTTGCACAATTCCTGTCAGATCCAATATAGATGGCACATCACCGTTCTTTTCTCTTACTCGGTCTGCAAATCCAGCCTCGAACTGTGTCTTGTTGACAAAACAATCCTCTGTGAAATGAAACGAAAATACAGATAATGTTTTACACTCATCTCCAGGAACGTCATTAAAAACAAATTTTAACCAGGCATTCCTAATATTGGAATCCAGAGGAAGCTTATGCAGCGAACTGTCTTCTTCCACAGCCAGGCACGGCACAACATTTTGTCAACGGAATGTTTATTGCTGGTAGCTCGCTCCGGTGTGTCATCACGAGGTATGCTTTTGTTTACCTATGCGTGAAATCGAGTGGGCGGGGCTAAACCGGCCGTGTTGAAGTAGGCGTTGATGAGCGGGTGGGGTTTTAGCGTCATTGACGTCATACTTCCACACTTTCAGAAACGAGACGTTTGTTGAGGCTGGTGTCAATAAAAGCTTTTATTGGACTAACAAGGACGTTTTCAGTTCTGAAACTTACAGGATATTCCTATAATATGATGACCTCTTAGATGTCAAAAGCTCAAGGAAAATTTGATTTCTCAGTTCATCACCCCTTTAAAAATGTATCATCTCAGAAGAGGGTCAGAATGAGGGTTGAACATTTTTTTCCCATATATATTCACTTGAGGGTTTTTGTGTGCAAAAACTGTCTATCTATCTTTGTCTGTTTATCCGTCTGTCTGGTTTTATTGAGGGTATTTGATTGGACAAAAATGTGTAGTGCAAGATCAGTATTTTCAAGAAAATACATGGGATAGTAAAGTGTAAACCTGCAATGTATGCTGTTTTTAGATGAGCATTTTTAAATTTAAAGTTGCACTTCTCTTATTCGCTGGTCTCACTTCTCCAAATCGAAGAAAAAGATGTTAGATCGAGATTACCACCATTCATGTTATTTCTGTTCTTGGTTGCCGTAATGTCATATGCAGATAAAGATCTCTGCGCCTCCATTTTAAATCTAAGATTCACAGAATATAAAATGGAGGGAGGGAAGGTGCATGCTCATTGGTCAAGGCCTCATTTCTGACACAGTCAGGAGG
>JAQIUQ010007153.1:1027500-1057500 GCA_030378365.1 Hybognathus amarus
TCTGTAAGAAATATAATGACCCATTGAGAAAACAACTGGCAAAATGAGCTGTTATAGCCTTGGGTATGGGTATCTTTTCTGTAGTTGATATACTTTCAGTTATAAATGGTAAATGGACTGCATTTATATAGCGCTTTCAATGGACCCATGGCCACCAAAGTGCTTCAAATATTGCCTCACATTCACCCATTCAATTCATTCACTCATTCATACGGCTGTCAGCCATGAAAGGCTGCTCGTCGGGAGCAGCTGGGGTTAGGTGTCTTGCTCATTTGTGTCATGGATACCTCGACTCTTGGTCAGGTGGAACCAGGGATGGAACCACCAACCTTCTGGTTTGTAGACAACCTTAAACCACTGAGCCACTGCCGCCAGCAACTTGTAGTTTGACCTAGATATTGTTTCAGCTTTCCAATTTTTGTTCAGCACAAATATCCCATTAATATGATTAAAAACGGTAATTTTGTAACCCGGTGTTATCCCACAGGTTAAAAGGTTGTTTACCAAAACTTCCATATATAGAGAGAGGTGTTTGTCAGTTTTTAACAGTTCAAATAAGTGCTTAATTGTCAATTGTGTACCTATTGGGTTTAAAATGGGTTACTTTTTGGTTAAATGTGTTTGGTAAACACAAACAGTCTGTAAAAAGAACAGCTCATGTGCTTCAGAATTTCCTGTATGTTCTGTTGGAATGAGGGAGATGGAGAGTGAGGCATTTAATTGTTTAACCATTTTTTTCCAGCATAGTGAAAGACCACGTGGTTCCCCAAAACACGGCTGACCAATATCAGTCACGTCGATTGTTGTTCTCAAGACTCAATACTTTTCTTGATGGAGGTCATTGGGATGATTTCTCAAGACTCAGTGCAGTATTACTGTCGGATGATTTTGAAAGGCACAAAGAACAGCTTTCATTTACCCTCTGGGTCCTGGAGGTGTTCTGACAATGTCTAAAAAATTTTGCTTTTTTCTGATACTTTTTCATGTCTAAAGGCTGATTACACTGTATTCAGCACAAACTCACAGTAATATGTCAGCAGCATGTATGTAAATATTTTTAGTTTTGAGATAGTGACGTTTATGCATGGTTTGTGAAAAAAAACTAAAACAAAATGTCACTGAAATAAGGTCATAAAACCCATACTAATTATTCTTCTCAAGACTTTTGAAAATTGTATCATGTGGCTTAGAATATTTGCTTCAAAACTATGTGAAATATATATCATCCTGACTTCAGATAAGAACATATAGGTGGTTTGCATTCACGTGATTGTGTTGACGCGCGGACTGCAGATGGAGGGCAAGGAGTGAAGAGCGCAATGGACGAGATGGAGGAAAATCCGTACTCTACTACTTTAGACGCTATTACAAGAGAAATATATAAACAGAAAATCGAAACATATGTTGGACGTGATCCTTAAGTTATGAAGAGGACCGATTTTCAACTGAATTGAGAGATTTGCCTGCCATCGAGGCTGTAGATATCAGCAACTAACTCGTCTTACAGACATGCTTTGACTTTACAAAGTTCAGAAACTGGTACGTTACACAAACAGTTTAAACACCTGAATAATGTAATTATAAGCCACATAAATAATGTATTAACTCACATTTGACGAAGTGATCACTGCACACTGTACAAACACACGGGCATTTTCCCATTCTGCTCCTCCCGACCGCAGACGTAAGTTAGGTTTACAAGGCATTTTTTACCGGTGTTTTTCTGTCAATTTCTTGTATTTCCCCCCTTATGAACAACAACTTTTGGCACACGATAAAAACTATTCGACGCAAAACATAGGCATTTGAGTGTGTTATAGTGCTTCCTAATATAGAAATTCACTTCCTGCCCTCCATCTGTGTTTTCACGCCGGCAACGCAGTGGCGTGACGTCATGTGAAAACAAGCTATATTGGTTTAAAGTTTAAATTTGTAAGACATGTTTTGTGTAAGAAAGCTTTATGCAGGGAGGCATTAACCACACATTAATATTGAGTGTTTCACACCTGAGAAAGACAAAGACCCTCCCCAATGGCCCTATTATGTCCTCTCAGGTCCTATCATTATAGCCCCATTTCCACCAAAGCATTTTGAGAGCCGGTTCGGAGCCGGTGCCTGCGTGCGAACCAGTTCTTTGTATTTCGACAGCCAAAGAACCGGTTCTCGGCCGGGAAAACTGGTTCCAAAGCGGCACCAACTCTTTGCTGGACTAGAACCGTTCTTTTACCACGTCATACTTACGTCGGGGGCTAGGTCAGGTTTAGATGTGTTCTAAACATATTTTCTGACCATAATAAAGGATCGCAAAGCCAGGAGAAACATTTGCAGAAACACAATGGAGTCAGCCTTTGTAAATGTTATGATTGAAGTTGGCGCAAGCGTTTCTATTTATTTTTTTTATTGAAAACATTAGAAGCAAAGAAGAAAACAGTCACAATATAGAACAAATAAATGGAAAGAAAATAAGACACAAGACGGGGGTACATAACTTATCAGAAAAGATTACATATCAAACGAAAAGATTAAAAGACTTACATATTTCAATTGTACTTGCAAGCGTTTCTAGCTAAGACGTATGGCGACAAACACAGTGACATAATGACGTCGTTCCCTGGGCGCTCTAGTCAGTGGAAAAACAAACAGGTTCTGAACGGGTTCGCAAGTTGAATCAACTCCGAACCAACTTTGAACCAGCACCAGTTCCGAAACCAGTATTTTTTTGGTGGAAAAGGGCTATATGAGGAGCCAAGCACAAAGATTAAGAAGAGATTTAAAAAAGAGTGGCTTTTGAATTGTTTGGATTTATTTACAACACAACATAATCCAAAGATACTTTGTTACTTGGCCCTGAAGAAGACCAGTTGTGTGGTCGAAACATGTTGGCTTGTAACTTTTTAATGAAATAAGCCAGTTTCAATAAAGGCTTTTTAACTTTTGCCTTCTCCTCATTATCCATTCATTGAGTGCCTGGGACCTGCATGTTGTTTCATTGGATCCTTTTCCTATCCCAAGAGCACCTATCACAGATATACTTCACCTGAGCACCTGGTTGAATCTCTTTATTATCCAAAGATACACGACAGATGACAAAAAAGCACATAAGTAAAAGACTGATCTAAAGACAGAGACTTGGTCAGTCACACGCCTTTGCGTCATTCTTAAAACATAGTAGGCTTGACATTTAACAGTTTTGAATGATATATAACACTTACTTGTATGACAAAACATATTATTATTTCAGTCTAGTTTGCATTGATAAGAAAAAAAAGCGTTGAGGCTAAATTCATTAAATGCATTTCCACGCTCGTTTTGTTTTTATTGCTTTCTGAGACATCAATGGGACAACATGCGTGAACAGACCCGTTTCTGTCCGGATTTCTTAATGTAGACTACATTACAAGAATTAGAAGATGATACTTGAAAGAAATGTCAAGATCATAAAATTTAGCCTACTGTATGACCCATCTTTGTGAATTAAGAAAGGGAAAAACAGGAAGAGCTTCAAAGTACTTTCATATGGCTTTTTATTAGTGTTAAAGACAGATCTAATTTTAATTTGTGTAATGTGCAGAACACTTTAAGCCATTGACCGTGTGTGTGTGTCTTATGACAGGCTTTACGCACTTGCTCTTTGGTCTTGTGGTTTTTCGCTGTAGTTTGTTTATAGATAAAGTGCAGAGGCGTTGCCTATTTTAAAACTTTTTTTACATTTTAAATGAGGCAAGTCTGTTTCTTTTGCTTCCCATTTTTACTCAGCTTTTGAAACTTACCTCTTTCAATCCTCCCTTCAATCTGTTTCTCAAAGTTTGACCCTGTTAGCTTCCTCAGACCTTTATAAGCCTCTGATCACTGGCCACTCAGTCATTTAAAAGAACTGTTTTGAAATAATTTTCTTCAAAAGTTGTTCCACAGTTCCTGGTCTCAACATATTGTTTCTCACAGTCACTTTAAGAAGTTTCTCAGGTTTCAGTTTAGGGTTGTGGTCAGATGTACTGAGTTACAGTCTTCTAAGGCGATATGAGGTATGCTCACAAAACTGTCACAGTTAAGTGAGAGGTCTGATCTTTGAGGAGATCATTTAGATCGAGTGATGTTCTACAACAGCTGTTGGCAGATACTGCAGTCACCTCTTGCCGCTATTGCTTCTCCAACGTCCAGTTCAGTCAGTTTTGCATAAAAGCATTAGTAAGATTCCTTCATGAATTATTTTATTATTGCAGCAACTCTTTTCACAGTCTGTCAGTAACGCTCTGTTTAGTTTCTGTCTCTATGAAGCCGCTTCTTCTGAAAAGCTCTGATTGGTCAGCTGAATCAGTGTGTTGTGATTGGTCAACCAACCAATCAACCATTACTAAAATGTCATGTCCCTTACCATAAGCGATAACACACTACAAACGCAACTCAAACTCAGAAATAGTGCGTACTGTTACAGAGAATAATTCCCATTTGTAGTGGACTTTTTAACTTTGTTGACCTTTTTTTTCCCAAACAGCAATATTACACACTAAAGAAAGTTGAAAATGTAGAAAATCAGATTATGTCCTCATTAATTAAAATTATTATTTTACAACAGATGAAGATTAAGGCTAAATCATAAACGAATGGTTCGAATCAATTTGTGAACCAGTTGATTAATTAAAAACCGATTGTAAAGAACAGATTCAAACTAATGAATTTGTTCGCAAATCAGACATCCCTATCCCATGACACTCTAAAAATGCTGGGGGTGTTTTAACCCAACTTTCGGTCAAATATGGACGAACCCAAACGTTGGGTTAAAAATGTAATTCAAAAATGTAACCCAATGGCTGGGTTTGTCCATATTTGACCCAAAGTTGGGTTAAAACCATAGGCGTCATTTACAGGGGAGACGGGTGGGACATGTACCTCACCACTTTTTGCCAGGGTCGATTTTGTCCCCACCACTTTTGAAACATCTCGTGGCACAGGTGTACCAATACAAATAAAACATCTCCAGTTAACAGCATTCGTTTCATTTGTTTATTAAATAACAGGCCATCTAGCACTGAAATGTGTTGTCTTCTCTCGGAAATGCGCTTCAATCCGTTGCGGAGATTCGTACTGGTGAAATCACAAATCAAAATGCACATAAACGTGTCCCTGTTTCTCATGGGTTCTAATCCGCTCTCTCTTTTTTTTTCCCTCATCAAAACATATACAACCACTGATAAACATTATATCAATTCAACCACTGATAAACATTATTGGTTTTGATGAGGGAAAAAAAAATATACGAGTGCGGATTAGAACCTTAAACCTACCCGAGTTCCGATACGCTAGGCAAAAGTTCTACCTCTGGACCATCACTTTACATATGCAATAAAGGGCGTATATACTCTATATACTCACTATACTCAGACACTGTGCTAATTTTTATTTATGAACATCAGGAAGCTATGGGACATCGTCTTTCAAAACATGACCTACTGAACTAGAAAAAATAATGAATGCGTCATTGTATCCCAGCACTTTTGAAAATGCCCTTCCAAATACGTCTCTGTCCCCAGCACATTTCAAACCAAACTGACGCCCATGGTTAAAACAACCCAGCAATGTTTAGAGTGTAGCAAAGTACTTGGTTACTGCAATATACAAATCTGCTGTTAAACAGCACTTTGACTTTATATATTATTGGGCTCATTTTCATTGCTACCTGAACCTGAAATGTAGTTGTTGTCTCTTCCTTACTATGTAACAGCCCGTTAAATCGCTCTGACCTCAGAGTGGATGTCTTCTCTTAGGCAGCTGTTGGGTTTGGCTTTCTGCAAGGCCAGGGGAAAATCAGCTGACTATACAGTGGTACCAGATCTTTATATAGCACTTGCACGTCCAACAAGTTAGCATGCTACTTACAACCTGATTAATGGCCCCTTTCTCGCTCTTCTTTTCCACATTCTCTCTTTTTATTACACTTGGTTTGCTATGTTTGTTTGTAAACCACTCAAGGGAGGTTTATACATTTTTAATTGAGACAAGTCAGTGTGTTTGCCAAGAGCAGTTTGTGAAACGTTGTGAAATAGTTCATGATATTTTATGAAAGTGTTTTCTGCAGCCATTCACTCTGTAGCCCAAGACTGGTTGTCCACAGTACACCTCCTGGGAAAACTAGGTTGCTGCTTGAAGAGGTGTTAGTGAGGCCAGTAGGACACACTAGTGGTCACACTAGAAAAAATAAATAAATAAATATATATATATATATATATATATATATATATATATATATATATATATATATATATATATATATATATATATATATATATGGCCACCCTGCTCTAAGATACGGCATCGGACATCATGTATATATATATATATATATATATATATATATATATATATATATATATATATATATTTGATGGCCGATGCCGATATCTTAGAGCAGGGTGGCCGATATAAAGCCGTATATATATATATATATATATATATATATATATATATATATATATATATATATATATATTTGATGGCCGATGCCGATATCTTAGAGCAGGGTGGCCGATATAAAGCCGATATTTTTATATACAGTGAGTATACACTTTATATTTATTTTAATCAATATTTAATAAATTAATTTAACAAAATTTAAATAAACATGCTTATACTTTAGATGGCAACTTCATGAATCTGCAATCCTATTACAGTATTTTTAACAAATAAAGTAATTGTTTAAAATATATGTGGCATACATGGCACTCAGTAATCTGGTATTTCCTTGTGCACTGATAATCATATTTTTTTTTTAAACAAAGACAAGGTAACACTAATTTTACATATAGCACACAGTGAAAACCATATGAATATGACACAGTGGGCAACTGGATATAGCACACGCACCACATTTTAAAATGAAAGATTTAAAGTTTTTTGATCGCGTGTCTTGTGAAGCTGATCTTCTGTTCGCATTCACTCACTTTGCATGGACCAACCGTCACTCGCAGTATCATGTTTATGCAGGCTACAAATACACACTTCAAGATAACACAGCTGAATGCGATTAAAACTGCAAGATTTGAGAAATTAAATGTTTAGTAGATGTTCAGAGATTTCTTTAAATGATGTAAATGCGCATTTGCTGAATGTTGACGGTAAATTAGAAAATATTTTAGCCTGATTGTTTGCCATTTTCATTTACAAGTAATATAAAAGCAAACGCTTTACTTTTTTCGCATACTAACTTTTTTTGTTTACCTGTTCTCGAAGTATTAGACTGAGAGTTTTTTATTAGAGAGACTGAAGATGGAGAATGTGAGTGATCGGGCACTGCCATTCTCTTTTCAGCGCCGTCCATTCAAAATAAAAGCCTGTAGCGCCGCCAAAATAAAAGTCCCACTTCCAACACTTCGGCCAATCAGAAAAATGTATCTGCCGATATTTAAAAAATGCAAAATATCAGCCAATATACCGGCCATGGCGATATATCAGTCGGCCACTAGTGCCCCCCCTGTGGTTTGTTTGGGTCTTAATGCCCTAGTACAGATTATAGTGACACTATACTGCCAAAAAGCACCGTCCTTTGGATGAGTTGTTAAACTGATGTCCTGACACTCTTTGGTCATAAAAAAATACCATGATGTCCTTTAGCCAGATTTGCCCATTGGCCTCTATCCATCAAAATGGCTTCCTAATCATCCCATTTATACTGATGCTGGTGTGTGGTGGGCGTTCTGGCACACTATGGCTATGGTCGCATCATCTGAGGGATTCTGCATATTGGTGGTGTTTGAGAAGATTCCCCCTGCACATATATTTTTTCAAAAGGGGGTTTTCAGAGTGATGCCATATAGAACAACTATTTTTGGTTACCCAAAGAACCTTTCAGTGAATGGTTCTTAAAATAAATATTTTTTTTGTTAATGGGAAGAACATATACTGTATTGATCTTAAGAACCTTTTTGTGCAACAGAAAGGTTCCATGAATGTTAAAGGTTCTTCATGGATAGCATTAAATAACCTTGCGTGGTAGTTTTTAGTTTGTTTATTTTCTTAGTTTTATAGTATGTATTATTTTTAATCTGTGTCTTGTAATTGACAATGCCTTATTAGTCGACAAGGCTAAATATTTTGGGATTTTTTTGGGCTAAATATTTATTACTATTATGCACATTTTCTTATTGCGACCCATCTTTCACCCTGACAGACTACAATATAAAATCTAATTTGTTTTTAGTTTCCTCCCTTGATTTTGTATGGAAATGCTATTGCATCGTACATCAAGATCTCTTGTCAGCTATTCAGAATGCATTAGCACCGTGTGCTCTTAGCTCTACGTGATGGATCACATTACTCACATGCTGTATTCAGGCCATAGCTCTGGAGGGATTTTTTCCTGTTGTTTCCAGCTAGCTGCTCCCCCTCTGCCCTCATTTTGCTTTAATTGAGTCCTCGTTTCACAGGGCCGCTTCAGTGTCTGGGATCAAACTGGGAGCTCCTAGCAAGCCAATGGGACTGCAAACCACATGAGGCAGAGCTAGAGAGAGAGAGAGTGATGAGCAAATCCCTCCGGGCTTTGTGCGGCCTGCTCTGCTCCCCTGACTCACTATGTCTCTATATCCCTCCGCCGAGGCTTCGTTAGCCGTTAGCGACAGGTCCCCGTTACTAACGACAGAGAACGGTGCGGTCAGGATCAGAAAGGAAATGAGTTGCTCCCGCAGGAGAGATGGCAAAGTCTCAAAGCAGCACTGCAGTCGCTGATTTTTAAAGTGGAAGGCTTAAAGAAGTAATGTTCTGGCCCTCTTTCCACTTTTGTTGATAGACGAGTGCAGGAATGTATCAAGAAATGTCTCTAGCCAGATTTGAGCTGGTTAGCATGAGCTTCAAGCCTCTCTATAAGTAGTTCCTTGTAGCTCAACTGGCTAAATGATGAGTAAATGATGGGCATGGGTTTAATTTCCAGGGAACAAACAAACCCTGAATGCAGTGCAAAAAAGGGTATTTAGCGTTAGCATTTAGCATTAGTTTTTTTTTCATAAATTACTCATAAATGACTTTTTACTAGTAAATCATCCTAAACATAGTTGGGTTTGGATCTCAACGGTGGTATCTAATGTAATAAAAAAGTGAACTGGAGCTGATTTTTGTTTAAAACAGGTGTATAGGCTTAATGAGATTGCACGCACATTGCAACGCTAGACGTTACGCTCTGAGACTGTAGTCTGGTTTCTAAAGTCGAGATAAACACTTCAGATGTTGTCACAGTGGGTCCTCGATCCCTCAATGTCAGTTCATTTATGTTCAGCAATTCAGAGATAGAGTTAATGAGATCCCCACAGGCCGCCCCAACGGAGGCTTTCCACTGCGCTCCCACTGTAATATACATCATGTCTGCTTTCAAATCAATTACATTTTTATCTGATAAAAATGTAATGCGGCTTGATTGAGTTTTCAGCACGGCAGCCGACAGTGTTTTTGCAGCCTGGAAAGGGAACCAATTATAACAGGAAGTTTAATCAAATTAAATTCCACTTCACGCTGATGCACTTTTTGTGGAATGTGACTGAAAATGTTTGAATTAATTTGTTTTGTACTTTTGTTGATGTGTCTGCTTTTTGATAAATCGCTTTCCTGAAGAGGAAATATTTTGAACTCAATGAAGCGTGACACAGCGGTACATCAGTCGATGATGGATTGACTCTTTATTCCTTCGCATCTCTGTTGTTGTTAATTTCAGGAAATTTATTTGAAAATCAATTTATTTGTTTATTCACTTTTTTTCAGCTTGATGTTTTAATTTCTGTGTTTTCATTCCGTCTTTTGTCTTTTTCGCCTGCAGGTCTATTTGTAGAGTTTTTTAAAGTTGGATATTTTTACTATTTCATGTTTTCATCATAAGTTGAGACCTTACGATCTCAGACATACGTTAAATAATTATGTTAGGGGTTCATTTGTAGTAAACATGTACGTTATTTGATCTATAGTCTGTTTTAGGTGGATGAAATAAAACAAATTATAGTAAAACCCAACATTTTGAAAAACCAAAGTGTGATTATATCCTTAAAGGAGTAGTTCACTTTTAAAAAAAAAACTTTTGCTGATAATTTACTCACCCCCATGTCATCCAAGATATCCATGTCTTTCTTTCTTCAGTCGAAAAGAAATGAAGGTTTTTGATGAAAACATTCCAGGATTTTCTCCATATAATGGACTTCAATGGGAACCAAACGGTTCAAGGTCCAAATGAGAGTTTCGGTGCAGCTTCAAAGGGCTTTAAACGACAGAGGATGAATAAGGGTCTTATCTAGCGAAATGATCGGTCATTTAAAAAATAAATAAAAAAGTTTAAGTTTTATAAGCACAAATGCTCGCCTTGCTCTGTTCTGTGATGCGCTGTCGTGACTCTCCTGTTCAAACTCGTTCATCAAAATGAACAAATCTTTTTTCGAGTCATGACTCAAAGGGTCCTAGATAAGACCCTCATTCATCGTCTGGTGTCGTTTAAAACCCTTTGAAGCTGCACTGAAACTCTCCATTTGGACCTTGAACCATTTGGTTGCCAATGAAGTCCATTATATGGAGAAAATCCTGGAATGTTTTTTTTTTAAGTGAACTACTCCTTCAATCATAGTTTCAGTGCGAATCATCCCTTAGACTTCAATTGTAAGTACATTTGTGCATTTTTATTTTATTAAAACTTATTGTAGATTTTATTGTAGGCCACAGATGTACTACAGAGCAAGTTACGTTTTGGCCAAATTATTCATTTTATATTAATATCCTTATTCTAGTAATATGATGAGATAGATACCATAATATTGGATCAGACCTGCTGTATGTGTTCCCATAGTAAACAATGATTTAGTGCCCCCCCCCCCCTCTCTCTCTCTCTCTCTCTCTCTCTCTCTCTCTCTCTACCTCCTTTCCAGCCCTACACATAAATCAATTGAGATGAAAGTTCCATAATTGTGCTTGCTGGGAGGGATTTGAGCAAAATTGCACTATGAATTTTTTAAAGGGAATTTTTACTAGCTGTTCAGCAGGATAGGAAGGCAGAGGAGAGGTGAGGCCGTAGAGGATTTATGCGCCTGACTTCTTCATTACCGAAGCCATTTCGCTGCAGATGATAGTGTTGAGCCTGAGGGGACATTGGTCCCCGCACACTGAACTCAGATTTTAAACCTGCCTAATCTTTCAGAGAGAACATTTCAGCACAGCAATATTAATGTTGCATTAGGGGTTATATTTGTCTGCTAGTGAGAGAGAGGGGGCTAAGTTGGATTTTTGTGGGATTTCTCAAAGTGGATAATGAGGCAAGTTGTTCTGCATGCAATTAGTTTAAGTGTATGTCAGGTTAAAGAGAAATAGAAGTTGTATTTATTGTGCCTAGATTGGTTTTCTTATTAGTATCAACCACCATGACACCAATTTTGCATTTCCGTAAGAATAGGCATGCACACGAAAATACTCAAATAATATTTCTGAAAGTGAAATGTTTTGGATCATGACAGCACAGTAGTTGTGACTATTCTTTTTAAAAGTTGGTATTGGTTGCAACAGTATATTGGGAGGTACATTGCAGTTGCATTTGTTGCTCAATCTTGCATTCGAGCCAGATGGAAGGCCTGAGATTTTTCTTTTTGTTCATGCCATAGGACTCTGAGGGGGGAAGGTAAGAAATGCAGCAGCAAATGCGTCCATCAAACATACTTGTACTTTGGCCAGTGATTAATAAACAAGATATCACAACATGTTATGACCAAGGGGAATCAAGTCCTTTTGTCACTGAATTTCCAACAGCCTGGGCCAAAAAATGTCCATTAGTGGTGGTTTGAACCATAAACAGAACAAAATATTAATTGGGTTAATCTTGTCTTACTGTATCATCACTCTGACACCAATCTTTCCCTAAATGGTGGTTACTTCTGCCTGTTTGACTGTCATTTATTATAAGCCAACAATGGTATGAATCCAGCAAGTGAGTTACTTTTTGCTACCAAGAAACTTCACAACTTCCAATTTTTACAGGTTATGGGTCAATTCTTTTGATTCGGACAGTTCAAGAGGATCTGAATTGAATTCATTAGGTATCTTGAGAAGTGTACATAGAAGTGTAGGAATCAATCAGTACTACACATGGAATTCCATTGTATCTCCTGAATTGAAATGGAACTGACCCCATCTCTGCAAATGACCACTTTCTTTCTGTAAAAGAAATCTGTCTGCTCTCAAGGTTAACCCTCTAAACATGCCAAATCTCATTCGACTTCCTGCTCTGCGAACGCTCAATTTAACAGTCCACTAGGCTGAGGAACATAGGGCTAAATCCCTCTCTTAGAGCGGATGGAAAAGGAGAGATGATTGTATTAGCTTGTCAGCACCTAATGTTGAGCTCAATGGGCAGCAGAGACAAGCTGATATAATTAGCTGCCTTTTACTAGATAACAGGAATCCGACCTAGACAGGAACTACTGCAATGGAAACATGAAATGTTGGTTTTGTTGATTTTGGTGTGTCAGGTGTCATGGATTCTGCTTCTTCAGTTTGATAATATTAGCTAGTACTGCTGTGTTCAGGATCCTGTCAATTCAGTGTGTTTGTTTTAAGTCCAACATAACTTCCATGATACTAAGAGATCATTGGTAGTAATACAATGTTGGGAGGATTTACTAAGAATGAGATGTGTCCACTATTTTTTTATTTATACAGTTTATTTCTGACACTTATTTTTCTCTGGAATTATTTAACTAAACTATGATCATTTCATTGCTTAGACATTTATTTTTGACCTCAAGTTTTATTAGAAAGATTTTACACAGAACTGATCAATTCCATTGGGCCTAAGTATGTAGGTCGCAGTCTTTTCAACATGTATCGTTCATTGTCCGAATTGGCATATTGTTGGCACCACTATCCTGGATTCATGAGGTCTTACATCAGATAAGAAACAAGCTTGGTTTAAATGGCTTACCTCAGCTCCACTTTAATTTAGTGCAGTGAAGGATGGCTTGAGTACAAGTTGTGCACTAGCAGAAATTGGATATTTGATGTTATTTGGTGCTAAAACAAAAGCATCAGGACATTGAGCATCACAACAGTGTTTTTTTCTGGAAACCTGTTTTCTCCCGAAAACAGTGGCCAAAATGTATTTGTCTCTGGGTGTGTACACACATTCTGTATAATGTTTATTAATTTGTAATTTAATCAATGATATCTATGGTAAAAAACGATGTTAAACCCAGTCCTAAATTACAAGTGTAATAAAGTGTAACTTGTGCAGTAGAATGTTACAACTAGATGCTAAGCTCTGACAACCAATCACGTGCCTCATATTCACATGCTACAGAAACACTGAACGTGTATATAACATGTTGTACAAATGGAAACACCTCAAATGGAGAGAAGAGTAGAGACTATTTTATTCTTACCTTTGTAGTCCATAAAGTCTTTTCAAGGAAAACTTGATAGCAGTCAGCAACGTGCAATATGAGCACTTCCAGAGCCTTTATGTAATAAGATTGCTGTGTTCATCCAATCAATGACTCAAGCAATATACAAATACGTGTGACAAATGAATGTTAAACCAGGGTTTAGGGATGTAGTGTGAAACGTCAGTTTATAAATACCCAGGATTAATTGTTAAATAGAATATGAACAGTGTGATATTTCAAGCAAGACAACCCAGGATTCAGTTTACCCAAAGTTAAGAATGACCTAGGGTAAACACTTTTACATGTGGAAAGCCCTTTTATGATTATCAAATGTTGGTAGAACATGTCCATAGTTAATGTGATTATCTACTCCTAACTCTGTAGATCCATCAAAAGAGTGCAGTTGGTGAAATATAATTGTAAAACTATAAAATAATGAAGATGCAGATGCCCCTTGGTTTCATATATTGTTATTTAATGCATTAAAGTTCAGACATTTGTTCTATTGAGACTTGCCCAAAGCTATCAATGTTTAGGCGGCACAAAATGCAGAAGATTGCGTTTCTACTTGCAGAATTTTAACAATAAAGGAATGCCAGCGCATTACAACAAGTTTGTTGAGGATGCTCTGTTGAGTCCAAGCGTGACCAATGCAAAAAAAAAAGATTGAATGGGGGTATTCTCTAGTTTTTGTGAAAGACCCTCCTACAGGGCCCTCATAGTTAGGGAGTCCACCCCTCAGCAAGACCTGCTCCAACCAGTGACCTTGAAAATCCCTGGAAGCACTTTGTGATGGTCTCCCAGGCAACGGTCTAGGTTCGCATGGTAACTAGCAGCTTGACTCAATCAATCAAGCCTGGGCTTAGACATTGAGAGCTGGGAGGAACAGCCCTGGCAGGCATGCAAAATCTTTTGGAAGGCGGTCAAGAAAAGGGTGATGCGTTAATTTCTTGTCTTGGGTTTCCTGGGTGTTTGTGAATAGGGATTACTTTGAAGAGAGAAAATCCTCGCCTACCATAAGATACACAAGACAAGTGATTTGCTTCTCGCTGCAAAGCAGAACAACTAAATGTATTTTTTTTTGGTTTGTTTTTGTATGCGTTTGTGAGTCTGAACACATCACGCATCTGAGTTGCACCACACATCAATGAGATGGAGGTATTCTCTCTAGAACTGACAACACATTCAAGCTTCCTATGGAAAACTCTCAAAGCAGACAACAGAAACAATTCAAATCTTTAGAACTGGAGTCACTCTACAAAATTTCACTTTGATCTTCAATATGACTCAGATGTCCAAAACATTTCCAGAACTACCTTTGTGTGCGCATACAGTATGTTTAAAATGAGGCTGTTTGGAACGCACAGTGGGAACTTCTGCCATTCAAATAAGCTTGTTAATTGCACACGGTCTGAAAAACACAAATATAGGGCATTAGAAGTTGACTTCATCTGTCTGTAGCTACTCAATTCATTCAGCATCATACACTATATTTGAATGTCAGGCATTAGCTTTTATTTATTTATTTATTTATTACTTCCAGTTTCCATTCATGATTTTCGAAAAGTAAGTTCACAGACAGTTTAATAAGAAGATATTTTATAAAGGCCGTCCACTTCACGTATACTGGCAGGAGACATCTTTGGAAAACAGTCTCGACCAGTCAAACCCCGAACGCAGGGATAAGTGAGCTGGTTCGAATAAGAATTAACGTTTGTGAAATCTAATTACATGGAAATGCATGAATTATATTTGTTTAAGTCTGCACTGTCTGGGGAAAGGGAGAGACAAGAGTCTTTTTGGTCATTCTGGGAATTCAATGAGCAAGACTTACAGCTGGCGATGCAAACTAAAATCATGCAATAGTTGCTCTAACATTATATCAGAAATAATTGCACCAATTTAAAACATTACTTGTCTACTGTCCTTGGTGTTCATGGTTCGACTGGTAGAGACTGTTTTTCAAAGATGGCTCCTTATAAAATATCTTCTTATTAAACTGTCTGTACAACGTTCTCAATGCGTTCTTCAGTTTGCATGTAGGGACCCTTTAAGTCTAATCTAAGTGTTTAGTTTGGCATCCAGGAAGAGGTTTCTGGAGATGGTAGAGCCAAGGTAGGTAAATTTATCTACCACTTCAAGGGTGTAGTCAGCAATAGAGATTTTCGGGATGCTGCCAACATCTTGGCCCATTATGTTGGTCTTTTTGAGACTGATGGTGGGGCCAAAATCTCTACAGGCATCTACAGGCAAGTAGTTGTTGAGTTGTTTTAAAGATTCCTCCGAGTGTGCAGTCAAAGCAGCATCATCTGCGAAAAGCATCTCCCTTATCGGAAACTTCCGCACCTTGGTTTTTGCTCAGAGGCATGCAATGTTGCACAGGTTTCCATCAGTTTGAGTGTGGATGTATATGCCTTCTTCTGATTTGCTGAATTCTTGGGTCAGCAGCTAGGAAAAGATGCCAAAGAGCGTCTAAAATGCGTGATGCCAAAAATGTGTGGCATCACGCATGTCCTGGGGCACTGCTCCTTCTTCCCGGCACTGTAACAGGAGCTCATGTAAATGATGAAGAAGAACGGTCTTTGTCCCAGCCTTGATGAGCTCTGGAGGAATACCATCGCACCTGATAGCCTTACAAAGTTCTTCCATAGAAGGGCATCCAGTAGCATCCAGTTCATCCATGACAGGCAGGAGGTTGGTGTTCTCAACTGCTGAGGTAGAGATGATGTTTTCTCTTCCATAGAGTTCCTGGTAATGTTCCACCCATCTCTCCGAACTGTTTGCTCCGATCTGTTATAATGTCTCTCGAGGAGGACTTTAGGGTGCAACCTTGGTAACGCCTGGGCTTCTTCATGCCATCGTACATGGCACGGATGTTACCACAGTCAGCTGAGAGTTGGATAGACTGACAAAGATTCAACCAGTAGTCGTTGGCACAGCATCGAGCAATCCATTGGGCATCGTTTCTGGCTTTCCTTAGAGCTGCGAGTGTCTTCTCTGATTGTTCCCTTTTGTAGCTGATCAGAGCTGCTCAAGTTCCAGGATTCCTGCTTCATACCAATCTGGGTTCTGCCTCTCTTAGGATGGAACTGACCCCTCAGGATGTCCACTGGACCTGTGGAGGTTGAGAAGGTGAAAGGAGAGGAGAGGTACCTTTTCCTGGTGGTTCAACTGACAATATCAGATAGTTTCTGGCTGCCAATCCAATGCAATGCAGACTTGGTTCGTCTGGTTCCTTTCCCTACCAGAAGAAGGTGTAATCCTGTCCCCTGATGGTGCCATTTGAAGCGAGTCTGGTCTCCTGTAGTGCAGCAATGTCAATGTCCAGCCTCATGATTGATGATTGCTGTTTTTCTGGAGTCATCAACCTGATCAGAGTCTTCGGAGAAGCCAAGGCACATAGTCCTGACATTCCAGCTTGCTAGTCGCAGAATTGGTGTTTTTTTTTTTTTTTTTTTGCCTGGTGCGAGGTTTCAAGTCTACTTGTCGGATCTGTTCCCTTAGCTCCAAGCACCCATTGAAGCAGGCAGACTGTGGCGGGTCAGCACTTTATTGGCTGGGGGCTGCCCAGTTGAGGTGGATGGGTGGTAGCTGACCACCAGTAGGATTTTGATAATCCCTCCCACCGTCTGAGAAAACCCATAGCGTCTGAGTTTACACAAATTCACTCTTGACTTATCACTCATGACTGCTCCCCGTGCTGTTTTTGTCCTCTCCAGGAGGCATAACCTGGGCGTGGTGTATGTGGTTCCTGAGCTGCCCATTCGTCAGAATCCCCTATCGGTCTCATTAGCGGGGTCCAAAGGAGTGTGAAGCACGACATTTGGCACCTGGCTTGGCTGCAGGAGTTGCCGGAAAGGTGACACAAATAGTCATTCTTACCTTAGTAAAGACTTTTTACTAAGGTAAGAGCCCCCTTAAGGGCTCCACTCCCGATTTCGAGCCAATCTATTTGACCCATAGCTGGGGTCTGTTCATAGCATCAGGGCTTATCCACACGCCAGTGGACCTGGCGATGAGCCATTTTCTGATGGCTGTGTGACTATTTGACCCATAGTTGGGGGGCTGTTCATTGACATGAGGGCTTATCCACACGCCGGTGGGCCTGGCATGCTACATGTCTGGGGGCAGACCACCTCCGAGTCCCCTGTAGTTCTGCCTGAGCCCACTAGGTGGTCAGTTGATGTGTGTCGCCAGGCACTACATAGGGCTTGTCTGTGGAGAGATTATGTACTGGCAGGGTAGATTTACGCACTCGGCTCCCTTTTCACATATGCTAGCCAGCAGTAGAGGCTGAGAGCTGAATGTGACAAGCACGCAGAATACGGCACACTGCACGTATCCACAGGATCATTAGACACACTCAATGGTCATTATCCTATACACTATATATAAGCTTTATAAGCTGAACAGTTTTTAGACATAAAACTCTTATAAAACTTTATATTCGGTTATCATGAAAACAAATCTTAGAGAACGGTTGTCTAGTAGGTACCAATGTGTTATTAGACCAAAGGTTCATTTTGCGCCGGAGTTGTCCTTTATCTTTCCTTTTATCTAGTTGTTTGGCCAGTTGTGGATGTTAGAGGGTTCAGGAAACATACCTATTTAAAATTAGACTATTTTTGTAATTTGTAATGTTCCATTTAATGATATCGCATGAAATCACACACTTAAAATTAAATTAGCATGTAGTGAATCTAAAAATAAGATCATACAATGTTATAATTGCAACCTTTCCGACACACAACTTTAACTCGAATCCAAGACGTTCCCCCGCACTGACATCTCCTCAAATCAGAAAGCAACCTCCAATCGGCTTCCCCCTTTAATGAGACATGTCTCAAACGTGAGACAACTTTGCGTTTATCAGATTTGAGACCATCAACTTGACACTCGATTCCCGGTGAGGGAAAAGAGAAACACAGCAAACCCTGAGAGATGAAGAGAAGAGGAGACACGACAGGCGGAAGACAGGCAGCGCTGGTAGAAGATCGGAGTTGTAGCAGCATTAATTGATGGTGCTGAGTGCCATATGCGCGGCCATATGGAGCCGAGCCCCTCAGGAGGGTTGTAATAGACAGCCTGCAGCCACTCACACAACCTGGCACATTTACAAACAAGGGACACACCATTAATATACGCCCAGAGAGAAACAGAGAGGGAGCTGTCAAAGTAGCACAATTTGTTGACTTTTTTTTTCAATCCTGATTGTTTGTTCTTAGCTTGTTTGTCTTCATTTTTTTAATTTTGTTAGTCTGCATAAGTAAAATATAATCATTAATAATAGGCATTATGTAATTAGTTATATAAAATACAATAAATAGATTCATTAAATATTCTGATTGTTAAAGCAAACAAACAATTGTGAAGTCTGCTTTACTTTGTTGCTTTTTGCTGCCAATAACTTTATATTAACAATATAAAGTTTAAAAGAGCAGCAGTTAGTTTATTTTTTAATTAGTATAGCAGTATATATTTATTTTTTAATTATCTTATTGACCCCTAACTTTTAAATGGTAGTTTACATTAAGTATTTTTTTAGATGATTTAACTTTTTTATTATTATTGTATTATTATTATATTTATGGTTTGTGAATAAGAAATACAACAATAACATCATGCAACAGAGAGGTTGCTCATGAAATAATGGCTCTGTGCCTTAGACAACACAAACAAAATTAGTTGAAAATGTATGTAGACTTTGCTGGTAAAATGTCCAATCTTTGCCATTTTCAACAGCTAGTTCATGAAGATTATTGTTGCAGTCTGGTACATAAAATGTGTAAAAATGACTTTATTTCCTGGGGTACATTACAAAAAAAACAAAAACTAACCTATGCATCTAGACCCCTTGAAATTGCATGGAAGCCAGTCGCTCAGATTGAAACCTGCTATTTTAGCCCACTCTTGCGGTTTCATGCAGCATACATCACATAGTCCATCTAATTCTGAGACTCCAGGTGAATGGACTCATTCTTCATCTGACCCACTCAGAGCTGTGGAGCACTGCTGTTGACTCTAACCTCTGCTTTTTCAGGAAATGCAGTTGTTGAGAGAGTGGCCTTCATGAGCGACGCGCACAAACCTGTCAGATTGACCTCAGTCAGGCCTATTGGGTTAAAGTGATGAATTGATGACAAACCGGAGAGGAAAGGAGAGGTTGTTGCAAAAAGGAGATTGTAAGAGGGACAAGGAAGTCAGTGAGAGAAGAGAATGGCTGATAAAAAGGAATCATTGGTGTGAAAGGTCAATCCAGCAACACTTGTTGAAGGAATACATGTATTTAAACCAAATCAACATATGGCCTTTCATCAATGTTAAAAGAAAACATTTTTTATGTGTATCAATAGGGAAATACATTTATATAATATTATTTGCTATTATATATTTGTTATTATGTCTTAATATTGGATTAATCTTGAAAAAGCTGTATTGTATGCTAGTTTGTCCTTGATTTTAATACAATTCTCCAATCAACAAGTGCTACTGCGATCCAGCCTCATTTTCAGGCACCTTGTTTGACAGTATTTAACCATTAAAAAAGAGGAAATGAGAAGAGTGGAATGGAAGAGCACAGGTGAAAGATTACAGGGAGGATGAGCAGAACTGACTTGTCAGCTGTCCTGTTATTCTACAGAGGTGGGACAGATCTGATGAATATGGCTGCTAGTGATGTCTTCTGCTGAGAGAATGAGAGAGAGATTGTCTGTGATATTTTTGGTGTTTTGCACTGGGTCAAACTGCTGGTGTTTTTCTCTTGCTCTTGTTTTGTCCTCCCTTTGGTTCTCTAAATTATTCAATGCCTCTCTCTCTCTCTCTCTCTCTCTCTCTCTCTCTCTCTCTCTCTCTCTCTTTTGGAGAACACTTCACAGGCTGCACTCCAAGTTTTCATCAGTTGAAGCTAAACTGAGAAACCGAATGACAGCTTGCGACAATAAAGAACAAAACAAGGCAAACAAAAACTGATGTACTGCATGTGTACAAATACAGATACAAACAACACAGATCTTTCCTTATATCCCAACATCCAGATCCACTCTGATAGAAACACAACAACTCCTTTTCTAAATCTGCCTACCTAGACAGCAGTTTAAGACATCATTGGTGTGTTCAACGCACAAAGGGAAAACAGTAATATTGTAAAAGGTTATAACTAATAACTGTTTTCTATTTTAATATATTTTATAATTTATCATTTGTAGCAGCCCTTGGATCCAAAAAAGAGAGTCTCGACTGATGCAAGTTGTCCTTTATTAAGTTCGCCAAACCATGACGCTCAACTATTCATCATCACCATAGCACCGTGAAAACTGTATTGAAAAACATATACCCAGAAAACATTTCACACACTTGGTTTCACGGTTACAACATATCGACAAACATTAATTATGCAGCTAATAAAACCATACATATGGACAGTATTATGAATGATCAATGAATGAAAACATATCGATACCTCGCTGCGCTCACCAACCTCGTACCTCGCTGCGTCATAAATGGGCATCAAGTTTCAAGTTCATGAATCATACATGTAGGCTCAAACACAACTGCTCCCCATTTACCGCCAGCTACCCTTAAATGTTCATCATCCCTTGTGCAAAACTACGGTGTCACCAAAAGGACAAATCTCAATATTACAGATGCACCAGATTTCCGGTCAAATCACATACAAATAACAAAAGCACATACAAAAGATAAAATATTTGAACAAGTTACGACATTTACACAAATATTTTACCAATAACCCAACTCATACTTAATTTTATCAAAACACACATTAGACTCTCCAAAGAGGTCCTTTACATCATTTATTCCTGTGATGGCAAATTTGAATTTGCAGCATCATACTCTTCAGTGTCACATGATCCTTCAGAAATAATTCTAATATTCTGATTTGGTGCTTAAGAAACATTTCTTATTATCACAGTTGTGCTGCTTAATATTTCTCAGGATTCATTAAGGAATAGAAATTTCCAAAGAACTGCATTTTTCTAGTATTTTTTACATTATAAATGTCTTTACTTTCACTTCTAATCAATTTTTACTGTCGCTTCTCTAATCAATAACAAATATATATCTTATAAATTCTTCTTGTCTTAAAACATAATGACCCCACTTTTGAACGGTAGTGTAAGACTGTATTGGAATAAATTGAGTAAAAACTTACTGGGTGCATACACTGGATGGATGGATGGATGGATGGATGGATGGATGGATGGATGGATGAATGGATGGATGGATGGTAGAGAGAGGAGAAAAGACAGTTTAATCAGCCTAAAAAAGTCTGCAGATTGAGTCACTGCCTATTCACTCTCTCAGCACTTACTGTACTTGTGTGACCGTGGCCATTGACTCAATGAGCCAAACATTTGGTAGAGCACAAGGACATGTGTTCAGTACAAGGTATTAGAGACTGATCATGTTAATAAAAATACAAGAGCCAAATATTTACCATACAAAAACAAAATGTTTTGGTAAATTTTTAAGGCCAACGCTGAATCATGAGCTACTTTCAACAGTCTGTCACTGTTCATCTTAGAGGAAAGACAAAACCCCTAGAGCTACACTAACCTAGGGTTGTTTCATTGATCTTACACTCCAAAATTTATTTTTAAAGGCCCAATTTTAATTTTTACATTTTTTATTAGTATATTTAATTTTGATGAATATTTTATTTCATTCTGCATTTTTATTTATTTCACAACTTTTTATTTGTTTTAGGTTTTATTTTGTTTGTCACTAGTTTACTCCACTTTGACTTATTTCATTTAGCTTACTTTACTGTTTTTATTTTATTTCACAACTTTGTTTTATTTTATTTGTCACTGGGTTACTCCATTTTGACTTGTTATTGTTAATGCATTTTTTATTTATTTTTATAAAATTTATTTTATAAAAAAATATATATTTTATTCATTCTGCATTTTTATTTATTTTTTTATTTTTTATTTAAACTTTGTTTGATTGTATTTGTCACTAGGTTACCCCACTTGGATATTTATTTATTATAATTGAAAAAAAAAATTACAATATTCTTTGGCCATATAAATCAACTTTGGCGTGTTTTTGGCGTGCCTATGATGCACACAAAATTGAAAAATTGAAATGAAACGAGAGAGAAAGAGACAAGAAAGTCCGTCCTCCTTGAATCTCGGTCACCCATTGTGAGGAGCCCTGTGGTTGAATGAGAAGTCAGAGCGTGAAGCGGCTGACTGCCCCCAGAAATCAGAGCTCAGGCCTCCTACCAACTGATACATGCACATACACACACCACAGTGACTGAACAGAGGACCAATGACTCGACTGCTGGGTCTTCTTTCTCTCTCGTTCTCTCCGCTCTGTCTAGTCTCTGATCCATCTATTTTCGCTTTATTCTCAGTATTTTGCAGCCCACACAAGGACACAGACTAGAGAGAGATTGAAGACGAGAGAAATGCCCGTAGGCTCAATCTGTTCTGTGGTGTGCTACACGCAGGCCATGGGGAGACCTCCACTCACTCGATCAAACTGTCAGACACACACATTCAGGCTCTTTGCTGCCCTGGAGGCCAGTTCAAGTCAACATCCCATTTCCTTCCTTCCCTGCCTAATTTCTTCAGCACCCTCACTTAAATTCCTCTGGCCTGGTGCTCTGTGTTTGTGTGTGAGTGAGTGTGATCTGTGCTGCATGCTTCTGTTCGTCTGCAGTTGGTTTTGCTGCTGTTTTATGTGCCTGATGTAATGGGCTACATGCAATACACTTGGACACTTGGGTTTTTGTACTGATTAGAAAGCGATCCGTTCATACGGGGTGGTGATGGCGCAGTGGGTAAGACACATGCCTTTGGTGTGAGGGAACCGGGTTCGAATCCACTGTGAGACACCAATGTGTCCCTGAGCAAGACACTTAACCCCTAGTTGCTCCAGAGATGTGCGACCTCTGACATATATTGCAATTGTAAGTCACTTTGGATAAAGGCATCAGTTAAATGAATAAATGTAAATGTCATAAAATGTGTGTGTGTGGGGGGAAACCTAGACAGTTGGATAAGACTTTTACTATTACTAGTAAATAGTCACAATTTGTTAGGTATTATGGGACAGCATTTTGGTGTCTGTATATTTTAGAATCACATGCATACATTTGTGATTTATGCTGCGTTCGATGCTATGGAAAATAGGATATTTCCACTTGTGAACTGGTATTTACCAGTGTGTTGCGTTCAAGTGCGTTTGTTGTCGTAATGTGGTAAAAACATGGAGATCCAGACCTGTTATTTAGCTAAAACTATTTTGATTGCTTAAGTCATCTGCAACAGCAAGAAAATGATTTATAAAAACTCAAACGGTAAATAAAACGCTATTTATAATATTATTATAAATAATAATATCTAATAATATAGAATATTTTCTATCTAGACCATGAATAGTACATATTTTTACCATTCACGACCCTCGCGTTGCTCTTGCCATTTTGAAAAGTTCAAACGTTATCTCATCTCGGCAACTCGTGCATCAAAATATTCTACGAGTTGCCCAGTGGAAAATACCACATGAGGGGTGTTCCACATCGGATTTTAGTATTTACCATAATTACCATAGCACGTGAACGCAGCATTAGTGCTAATATACCAATCTACGTTGGCTTTTTACTTGAAAATGTACTGATAACAACCAAGAAAATAGTTCTTTAGTGGTTTAATAGAAAGTCTTATAATGAATCGGTTCATAAATGGGCAGTATTTGCATGCACGTAAAGACAAAACACCACTAGGGTAACTCACATGACACTAAAGTAACGCAATAACATTTAGAAAATGTAACACAAAACAATGTTTAATACTGACAGTTTTATTTTAATATCTTTAAGATACTGTTATAGATTTTATTCATAATGAATGTTTAAGTTCAATTTAGTTAGTATAAAGGTGCCTTAGAAAGAAAAAAAAAACATTATGGTATGAATCTTGAGACAAAACTGGCACTGACATATTTAAAGATGCATCAGTGCAAGCTACAGTACAAGTTAAAACTGCTCAAACTTATTCTGGGACTAGGCTTAAGCCGGGGAATAGCATATAAAATAGGACATCATACACGTATGTAAAAGATTATATGATCAAAAAGTTGTCAACATGTTTTTTTTACATTGCTTTAACTAATCGAAATAAGCTATTTTTTACTTTTTTGTGTGTGTTATACAAGATTCAAAAATTTTTACATAAAAAGTCAGTTTAACAACATCTAAGTTGATTATTGTACTCGAAAATGTAAGGCAGCAACTTGTATTTGGTAGGAATAGTATATTATTTTTGCAGATACACATTGATGTGTCCAAGTGTTAGTGGAATGTGCGGACCCAAATGGATAACAGTCCGATCGATAAAGACTCATGAAGTGACTAAGTGTAAATAGGCCCTAAGTGCTGTAAAAACTCCCAAATGCTCCTTTGAGATTCCCTGTCACTTCACACATAGCCAAATGCTGTTAGACGTCTCCAGAATGTTCTCATGGGCCGGCAGCTGAGAACCACAGTGGCACCGTTTGGCTCGATTGCAGACGTTAGTCAGTGATTATGACCAAATGAATCCAGTGTTTAGCAAGATTGCTTGAAAACAGCATGAAATGGCATTCATAATGAATTCAACTTCTTTAATGTGATTGTATTTCTGAGTGAAATAATGTCCATCCAGATTTGATTGAATCACTGTTGGCTTGCATTGTTGGTTGTTCCAAGCATGCATTGGCAAATCATGCATAGTATGAACAGGAACATTTATTAAGAACACAGAGTCAATGTTGTTAATGATGCTACTCATTATATTTGCTACTCATTATATTTAAACCATGCATTACTCACCATCAAGCCGTTCGAAGATGCATATGTCAATCTTGTTTCAGACAAACACATTTTCAGTTATTTTAGAAAATGTCTTAGATGCTTCAGTGGATATAATGTGAAGAAATGGGTCCAGCTCCTTCAAGTCCCAAAAATTTGCATAAATCCTTCACAAAGTAACCCATCCGGCTCCAGGGTGATGAACGAAGGCCTTCTGAGGGTAATCCGTGCGGTATTGTCATAAAAATATACATATTTAAAACTTTATAAATGAAAATATCTGACTTCCGGCAACGGTCGTTGCGACAGTTCCTACGCTACGTGCGTTCACGGGTGATGGAAGTCGCCGTACGAGGTAGGACGTCACGTCAGGAAGCGTCGCGACATCACGACGGTTCCTACGCTACGTGCGCCGACTTCCATCTCCCGTGAACGTGCGTCGATCGTTGCCGGAAGTCAGATATTTTCATTTATAAAGTTTTAAATATGTATATTTTTACGACAATCCGCACGGATTACCCTCAGAAGGCCTTCGTTTATCACCCTGGAGCCAGATGGATGACTTTTTTGAAGGATTTATGCACATTTTTGGGACTTGAAGAGCTGGCCCCATTTCTTCACATTATATCCACTGAAGGGTCTAAGACATTTTCTAAAATAACTGAAATATGAATGACATGAATCTCAAACTGCTTGAGGGTGAGTAATGCATGGTTTAAATATCATTTTTGGCCGAACTATCCCTTTAATCCAGTCTTCAGTTTCCCCTGATCGTATATTTACTATCTTTATCAATGTTGAAAAAGCCATAAAAACTACCAGTTAAAGTGAGCCCGCTTTAACTAAGTACTGCTAAGCGGTATGTCCACTTTTAACTACTATCCCAGGAACCGGCGTCCAGAGGAGATCAGATGTGCACATTTAAATCCACACTCAAAACAAATATTGTTTAGCTATGCATTTACTGAATGAGCACTGTGCCACTGTTCCTCCGACTGATTGCACTTTATTTTATTCTGCATCCTCCTTTCTATTCTAAAATGAACTCAAATGGCACTGAGAATTGGGTAAGAGAGATGAAACCATGCTGATGGCCTGGGTCTGTGGTGGAGTAGTGAGTTTGGTGTGTAATTAAAGTAGAGGTTTTGTGGGGTGCGGACTGGATTGATTCCATTCCTAGAGATTATGAACAAATGGGTTTTTGGGTTACGAACTGATGAGGCAGTGAACCCGAGGTTACCTCGTGAGCCAGTTCTAGAGCTAGTCCTAGCTCCTCCTGTCCGATTTTAGGGAAAAATCGGGTCTATTGGAGACGTCCAATAGATTTTTGGGTGTGTCGAAAGAACACCACAGACACAGTACAATCCACTTGTAAAACTGGTGTTTTGTCAGATGAGAATTTTATCTATGTATTATCTTTTTACTCTTTTAATTCCTTTGAAATCTCTATCATTTATCTCTTTTATTTTTTTTATAAACGTTTTAATTTTCCTTGCTTTTATTTTGTAATTATTTTAAATCCTTTCGTAAAGCACTTTGAATTGCCATAGTGTATGAAATGTGCTATATAATAAACTTGCCATGCCTAAAGAAGAAATTAATACTTTTATTCAGCGATGATGCAGTAAATTGATCAAAAATGACAGTAAAGGCATGTGTAATGTTACAAAATATTTTTATTTAAAATAAATGCTGTTCTTTTGAACTTTCTCAAGAATCCTGAAAAAAAAAATGTTTCACAGTTTTCAAAAAAGTCAAAATTGAATAATATAAATTATTAATAATTGAGCACCAATAATCCAAATCAGCATAATTTCTGAAGGTTCATGTGTCGAAAACTGGAGTAACTGCTTTGGACTGGTAGTTTATATAAGTTTGCATTTTTTTTCTTATTTTCATCTGTTGTCCGTTACCGTTTAACAGACTATCAGTTCCGAAGTCTTTCCTCTCTCTCCATCCCTCCCACATCAACTTACTCTTCTTTTCCTATATGCATCATTATCTTTCTCTTTCAGTTTCTGCCTTCAACCCCTGATCAGATCAATAGTTCTTAATCCATCTTCTCATTGCTCCAGTCACTTCCCATAATGCCCAAAGGCAAAGTCACATGTCAAACTGCTGCATAAATTTAATGCCTTGATCAAATCAAAGTGTAGGCGTCTGGTTTTGATCCATCATTTATACCGGGGTCAAGGAAAGCTGGTGTCTTCTCATCTCTGAAGGGTTGGCGCTTGAGCAACATGACTAAAATATTATACTGGCAAAGTTCTGTGCAAGCTCTTTGTTGACCTCAAGTATTTATAGACAAAAACGTTTTGATTATTTTTCTTTTCTTGCCATTGTATGCAGCCATTTTTGTTTCTAGAGTGCCTTTGTGTGTGAGAGGGCTCCAGGAATTGTTGGCCCTTCCGGTGCTTGGGGTGAGTTATTTAGCACTGGCTTTGTATTTAAAAAATGGTGGCGCCCAAACATGTTTTGAAGCAGGGCGACAGTTTTGAATGTGCTGATGATGTCACAGCATGGTGAGTGCTTAGCTCATGAATTAATTCAGAAACCATAGTGGACCTTATTGAGTGTGCTTATTCAGTCCCACAGTGCACTGCATTAAAGGACAACTCCGGCGCAAAATGAACCTTTGGTCTAATTACACATTGTTACCAAGTCAACCATTATCTGAGATTTGTTTTCATGATTGGCGAATGTAAATAGTTTTATCTATAAATACAGTTTAGCCTATAAGGCTAGTATATAGGGCATAGAGTAATGACAAATAAAAATTGCTTGTTATTACCACTAACAAGGCTCAAAATAGCCCCACAGTAACACGGTAGCATAATAAGGGTCCCTACATTCAAACCGAAGCATTGAGAACTTTGTCAGTGTCCATACAGTTGAATAAGAAGATATTTTATACACACAGTCAACTTCGTGAATACAGGAAGAAGCCATCTTTGAAATATAGTCTCTACCAGTCGATCTACGATCGCCAATCCAAGTGCGCTGGTGAGATGTGAATAAGGTGATAAGGTGAGCGCGACCAGTAGGCAACATGTACATATTGAAGACAAGAAAATGGTTCGTGTTTGTGTTTCTTCCGGAAACAACGGACTATATGAGATTCTGCACAGTTCAGCGCACTTGGATTGGCGTTCGTAGATCGACTGGTAGAGACTATATTTCAAAGATGGCTTATTCCTTTATTCGCGAAGTTGACTCCGTGTATAAAATATCTTCTTTTTAGTGGACTAACGTAGGGAATAGTGAATCCGGGTTTTAGAGGCGATTTCAAATATAGCCATTGATTAGCTTGTTCTGGTGTGTTTGATTAGGATTGGAGATAAACTTTGCAGGACAGCAAAAAGGATATATTTTTTATTACATAATTTATTAACTTAATGCTAGTTGAAAATATATTAATAATTGTATCTTCTTGTTGATTCAGAACTGTATTATTAAATATTAGAGGTGTCAGTTAAACACGTTATTAACGACGTTAATGCAAACCCATTTTAACAACGTAAATTTTTTATCGCGTGATTAAAGGGCCGTACACACCGGGACGAATCATCAGCGAATTATTCGTCAGCGTTTTTCTACGCGTTTTTTGTGTTCACACCCAAGCGATTTTCGATGACGATGAGCTGAGTGAACATGCAAATTTATTCCCTGACATTAGATGGCGCCAATTTGCTTTGCAATACCACTCCATAACAGTTCTCTTTTCTCAAGATGTTTTTAGTCCCTGTCGCATTTGTCATATACTGTAGTTCTTTATGTTCTATCACCAACGAAACAGCAGCTCTACATTCATCTAGCCTTGTATCTTCCTCGTCTTATTTCTTCCTGGCTGTGTAGTGTAGACCGCGACGCATATATCTTCTTCGCCGTTGCATATGTGTGCTCGGCAAGACCGTTTTGTGTTTGAGCGCCCCCAAGTTGTGTTTTACTGTAACTTCAGAAGCTTCAAACATAAAATAATGGGACAAAAAGAAATCAAGAGACATTTAGAATAGATAAAAATCTGTAATTAATTGCGATTAATTACGAGTTAACAATGACATTAATGCGATTAATCGCGATTAAATTTTTTAATCGTTTGACAGCACTACTAAATATAATAGAAAGAGACATTTATTCCCTATTTCACAGACCAAAAATGCATGTTTAAGCTGTTTTAAGTGAAAGCTACTTGCACTGACATACCTTAAATTATGTAAGTGTCATTGTTTTGTCTCAAGATGCACACCAGTAATGTTTTTTTCTAAGGCAAGTTTATTAAAGCTACTCTTAAACTGAACAAAGGCCTAATCTAAGCCCTGTGTGAATCCAGACTAAGATAAATAAATGCTGTAGAAGTGTTGTTCATTGTTAATTCATGTTGACTAATTTTAACTAAAGTGTCACAAAATTTTTTGGGGAATAATTCAATCCAGTCTATAGTAAAGTATTCATCGCAAATATTAAATATTGAGTGGTCGGAACAAACTCATCCTTCGCAAAAAGTAATGTAACCGATGCCTATGAGCATTGACCTTTTGTTGTTTGTCATGCTAGTTGGAGTTACACTACGGCGATGTCCGCTCAGTCCCCCGAGACTGTCTAATGTGACTCAAGTTCCCGCTGGGCCACTGAGAGGGAGAGTCGCCTGAAGTGAACACTAACAGAGACAGTCCTGTGTTGAATTATTTAAAGCCTGTAGTGTTGTATTCACCGACTCACTCACTGCTACAACGTGCAAAGTGTACATTTGATAACCTAATCCTAGATTATATCTTTGACTTTTGACCTTCACCT
>JAQIUQ010007153.1:1062500-1256658 GCA_030378365.1 Hybognathus amarus
TAGTTAATGCATTAGAGTAGTTCACTTTTGAAAAAAAAAATTGCTGAAAATGTACTCACCCCCATGCCATCCACGATCTTTCTTTCTATAGTCGAAAAGAAATTAAGGTTTTTGATGAAAACATTTCAGGATTTTTCTCCATATAATGGACTTCAGTGGGAACCAAACGGTTCAAGGTCCAAAAGACACTTTCAGTGCAAACTGTTCAAAGGGCTTTAAACGATTCCAGGCGATGAATATGGGTCTTATCAGCGAAACGATCGCTCATTAAAAAAAAAGAAGAAGCCAAGTTTAAGTTTTAGAAGCTCAAATACTTGCCTTGCTCTGTACTGCGATGCACATTTGTGACTCTCCTGTTTGAACTCGTTCATCAAAACACATCTTTTTCCGAGTCAATTCGTTCGTTTCATTCGTTGAATGAACCAAATGACTCAGAAAAAGATTTGTTCATTTTGATAAACGAGTTCGAACTGGAGAGTTGCAACAAACAGAACAGAGCAAGGTGAGCATTTGAGCTTATAAAACTTAAACTTTGTTATTTATTTATTAAATGATTGATCGTTTCGCTTGATAAGACCCTTATTCATCATCTGGAAATCGTTTAGAGCCCTTCAGAGCAGTTTGCAGTTTGTACTGATAGTATCTTTTGGACCTTGAACCATTTGGTTCCCACTGAAGTCCATTATATGGAGAAAATCCTGATAATTTTTCATCAGAAACCTTCATTTCTTTTCAACTGAAGAAAGAAAGACATGGACATCTTGGATGACAGGGGGTGAGTAAATTATCAGCAAAAGTGACGCCCGCCCCAAAAAGATGCTGATGTTGCAGTTAAGATCTATCACTTGTTCACACAATTACTACTTTCTATATGGTAAATATAGGGGATAGGGAATGATTCATACAGTGTAATAATGCTTTCCATTGGGGCAAATGAAGTCTGGTTTGTCACACGAACCGCAAACTGCTACAGAGCGCACACACAGTCTGCTCCAGGCCAGAGACATGATAGCACAGAGTAGATCATATGAGTCGGTGCAAGCCACAAAATGCATCTGACCAATTTGAATTCTACACAGTATTCTATATTTTAAAGCTACACTGTGTAACTCTTTTAGTTTATTCTTAGCTAAAAACACAATATATGTGCTCATTAATGTATATTTACTTCGTTCAAGTAATAAAGTACTCTCATGAGTGTATAATATGCCATTGAAAATACATACGGGTAAGGGGTTCTAATGTCGGTCGCCATGTTGCCCCTCCATCTTGAAAGTACATTAGCCAAAGAGGGACAAACCTGTTAATTCAAGCTTCGCCTTTTGCGTTTACATTTGAGTTAAACACTCATGGACGAGGTCGAACTGGAAGCCATGTTAATTTTGGACTACACTGGCCACCGTAGGAGTTAAAACGAAATCGGAATTGAGAGGAACAGAAACTAATAATCACTGTATGGTCATATCCCATATACCTCATTTTAGTATCTACAATTATTGGGTAATAACTAGTACTAACCCTAAACCTACCCCTGTTCCATGTACTTACCTTATATTAGCCAGTACTTTCTAGGTAAGTATACTGTAAGTACACTGTAAGTACTGTACTGTAAAAGGAAGCGTATACCCATTTTTGTTCACTGGATATTTGTGAAGATGTTTATTTTTGTACAATTGTATGATTGTTTTACGCACAACAATAAAACATATCGAACAAACCACCCTTCCGTCACCCACAACTTTGATTTTCTTTGCGAGAGTTAATTGGCCAGCCGTTTGGGAGATCTTGTAGTCGTGTTTACCTATAGGCTTTACACTCGTGAATGTCCCTCATTAACGAATACAAACACAGATGTAAGCAAACAATCATATTCTAAATGGAGAATAAAGAAGATTGAATGGAAAATTTACATTTTAGAACGAGAAAAAATCAAACTTCAAATCCTCATTAAGAAAACAAAAGTAAGTGGTTGAGATCAGTCCTTTAAGTGCAAATGGATTGTAATTGCTCATTTGCATATGCATAATTGCAGTCCATTTATGCCGCGAGACCCGAAATGTCCTCCAACACTCGCTCAAATGAAAGGCTAGAAGCGCAAGAGTGTGCAATAATGGCCTGGCATGAAAAATGTATGGAGGAATACGGCACTCCAGCGTCTGCTAAGTGTTGTAGAGGGTACTCTGTAACATGGAGAGAGAGAACGTGTATCCTAATGTGAGAATTTTTTTTTCTCTCGATATTTTAAAGTTTGTACTGGCGGCCATATTCTGTGCTTCACTGTCTCTTGTTAATTAGTTTTAGTCCTTTTATAAAGCCTCTTCCCTCCACCCTTCACCTTTCTCAACTAGCTTTGTAGTAGCATAGATTTACTTTGATCTGGATTGAGTAATTCAATGATTTATCTTCAGGAGAAAATGTCTTGGGTGAAGTGATGCACAGATGCTAATGAGTTGCTGGTGGGATCTATTGTACAAGTCTTTTCAAGACTTGGTTTTTGCCTCTTTTTGACAGATATAGTACAGAGTAAGAGGAAAATGTGGGATCTGGAAACACCATAGGCCCAACTCTGAGCCAAGGCGAAATAATTTACAGTGAAATCATTTTCTTCTGAATGTATGTAGAAACTTTGTATTTAAAAATGTTCCTCTAAATGCTGTCAACCCATCATTGAGCTAAAGTATGAGACAATTTCAGATGTGAAATTCGCTTTTAAAGTTTTACGTTTTCATCTCAGCACCGGCGGCCGTCAAGTATCTTTCGCATAACCCTTTTCCCGGTAATTTGAAAGCGTTTTGTCCGTATACGAATAAATTCCCCTTACCATACTATCTATAATCATTCACTGAACTGAAAAACCGATGGAAAAGTTAAGATTTTATGGTGTCTCGCTTTCAAACCATGGCAGCCTCTTTCAAATGTATCACTTTATGCCCTTCATCACCTCCATTTTTGTTGAAAGGTGTCACTGAAAGAACGGAAAAAAGAGGAGCCGTAAAAATCATACCTGAACTGATAATGAGGTCGGAGAATGAATGAATAATTCTCTCATATCTTTTTCTTCTCACTATCTCCTTACAGTGTGACAGCGAGAGTGACATCGATGACAAGGTAAGACTTCTTTTCATGAGTGTTTGTGTGTGTGCGTCTGTTTACCTAACCCTCTGTGTAGCGAGTAAGAGTGATTTTGGAGTTTATAGTGTGAAAGGCTGTCGTCTTTCTGCATGTGTTGTTTGTGTATGTGTGTAGATGACAGAAAATGTCTGCCAGTCTTGAGATTGTTGATTATTTGTATATTACAGGGATACAAAGGGAAACGCAGTGCAATAGAGAGCGAGTACACTTATTGCAGTGTTTTAAGCTCTCTGTGAGGTGTCATTGTGTTTGGTGTGTCAATTCAACTGCTTTGAAGTTGTTTGAACTAGAAAATAGTCACCTGTCTTGATGTTTGGGCTAGTTAATTATAGACAGGAAGAACTATTGTGAACTTCTCCAAAATAGGTGAGCACCTGCTAAATATGAAGGGAAAGCTATCCTTTGTTAGCTAAAGTAATAGTATAAACGGCATTTTTATTTATTTTAACCCCTTACCTGTCACCCCCCTTTTTGATAATTTACATTAAAAATTTACTATACAAACTTAAATGGTTGTAATTCAAGAATGCTTTGGAATATATACACAAGTTTGGTCTTGTTTTAAAGAAAACAATCAGCAGATTATTACTGAAGTGAAAGCACTTCAAAAAATTAAAGTATGAAAAAGTTATGGAAGTTATAATTTACAGTAAATCAAATATTATTTATTAATATATATTTTTTATTATAAAACGGTTAGTTCGAATCCTTGATTCTGATTGGTCAAGAGCTGTGCTTTATTCACGATAAAACACGGCTACGAAGCCGCTTCACCCAACGGTTCTATTGATCGCTGCGCCAACACTACGGTTCCATGTTGTTTTTATTTGAGCTTTCATGCATTTTACACACTGGAACGTTGTTGCTGTTCACACTCGGGGACTATTTTTTCCAGAGGAAGGTAGGCTTTTAGTAATTTTACTTCAAGAAAGTTGCACTAACATTGTTTTTTACTTAAATATTGTGTGGCAACCGTTTTATAAAAGCATTAAGATACTCGAGGCAAGTGCTGTATTGTGAATAAGTAACGGCTCAAGGGCGTTGTTAGGCACGACGCAGAAGCGGAGCACAGCCTCTCTTAACTTATTGCTTACATATAAAATAAATATTTTACAAAATATTTTTTACAATAAAATTACTATAAAATGAAAGCTATATATCTAAACAAGTTGTGTTCTAAATTTAAAGTTGACATCACAAATTTTGAAGTTTTTGGTTAGGCGTTATACCAAAAATAGCCACCGGGTGCCATTGAATTCCATTGAATTTAATTGTATGCATTCTGCCATAACAAATTAATAAATTTCTATCCAAATATCACTTCTGTCACTAAATATGGAACCTTGAGACTCAGACCTTTCTGACAATATGTGTTTTGTCAAGATTAGAAAAGGTTTTGATAGTAAATTATGAAAGATGATGCCCAAAAGGGGAGGGGCCTAATACAAAAATACCATTTCTGTGGTAACGCAACGTCCAATTTCAAAACGGTTTTTACAGGATGAATTCTGAGTTCGTAAGCTTTCAAATGATACCTAATTTATGATAACTACTAAAATATGTGATATAATAAAAAAGGCGATAAAAATAATATTATATTTTAGAGGATAATATATACTTATTATAATTTTTAGAGAATTAATATTATACTATTTGTTTTTTTTATTGAGAAATATTAGATTATTTGTTTTATTATCAACTGTTTAGCATAAAAACAGAATTTGCAATGATTAAAAGTCGATCAATTGGCTTTTTGTGACAAAGGTCAGAATTGTGACAAATGTCTGTTATGAGGCAGATTTTTTAGAGGTGCACTCTTGTCAAAAATGTATCGGTTACTCTTCCTTCATAATTTGTAGCAAAAAACAGCAGTCAAATATCTATTTAGGAGTCTTAGACCTTTCCAACGATATATAGTTTGTCATAATTAGATTAGCATTTAATAGTAATAAATCGAAGTAAAGTTAGGCGTCCTGTATACGGGACGGTGACAGTTTTGCAGATCCACGGATTTAACCATTAGAAAAGAGCTAGCAGGGTGAAATTGCTAGCATACATTGCAGTGATGGATAGATATTTGTCAGTTTTTACATTGTCTAATTTGTTATTCAAATGCGCTCTGGTCACAATGCTGTCGAGATTTGGTTAGCGGTTTGTAGGTTGCCAGATCTTTTTCTGTTTGAATGTTTTTGTTTTTCCCAGCACCTTTAGCGCTTGTTTATCTTTTAATATTGATAACCCTAATATGTCTGTCACCCATATAAACAGCATGTAGCTCCAGTGGAAGTGTAACACGTGTTAATTCCCCTGCAGTTAAGCAATTACTCCCTGCTAAATGAATGTGATAGCATAACTAATCTCCTGTAAGCCAAGCTCCCAGTTCAGTGGAAAACGTCTCCGGCGTGCTCTATAAATAATACATTGATAGCAAGCAGCAATTTGCATTAACCGCAGCTCACGCTAGTCAATAGGCTTTTATCTCTCTCCTCATTGAGGCAGATGGTAAGAGAAAACCTCTTTGGATTTGACACGATGAAGAGAGGGACTTTTAGAGCCTGCTATTCTTTTAACACTAGTAGGCTTCAGCGAGAAGAGAAATGGGGTATTCCACACTAATTGTGGGGCCCTTTACTTTCTTTGTTTCTCTGTGGGCCTCTTTCTCTCTACTAGCCCATGTTCGTCCAATTCCTGCATCTTTTTGGTCGCAAGTTATGTATGTGTTTGCAGTGTTGGGGAGTACTTAACTACAAGTAGCGTAGCTACTAACTTAACTACATTTTTCAGTAGCTTGGCAGTAGCTCAGTTGCTTTTTAAACAGTGTAGCTTTTCCAGTAGCTAACTACTTTTTGCAGCAAGTAGCGGTCTATCGCGAGCAAAAGCTACATTGCTACATTGTCGAACCTGCGCGAATCTGCGCGATGCAGGGATATTCTTCTTCTTGTTAGATTACAAACTCATTTTTTGCCATTACCGCCACCTGTTGTTTAATCACGCATCTTGCGGCTAACGGTTCACTGATGTACAGAAGTGGGTTGACACACCCATATTATGATTATATAGCAAGACGTGACGGCAGATTTGGAGGATGGAGAAACAACTAACGTTAATTCCCATGGCCTTATTTGTCCAAGTTCAATCAGTATTTTTGAGAAAATGTTCTACATGCAATTTACGTTGGATGTATATTTCGTTTCTTGCAATGTTTTAGGCTATTCGTTGCAATTTTGCACTTTTGAAACTCTTTGAAATCGTAATTGCATTGCTTTGTTTTAAACACTAAATATTTTACTTAAAACATTCCTCAGAGACTTATTCAGTTATTTATAATATACGTTGTTCAAAAAAAGCAAAAGTAGTTTCAATGTAGCTAACTACTTTTTGATAGTAACTTGTAGTGTAGCTAACTACTTTTTGATTGTAACTTGTAGTGTTGCTAACTACTTTTCTAAAAGGGTAGCTTGACTGTAGTTTAACTACTTTAACTTACGAGTAGCTTGTAGCTTGTCAAACTACAGTTTCAGAGTAGCTTCCTCAACACTGTGTGTGTTTGTTTATGTGTTTCACAGTGTAAGTATAGTCTTTGTACATAAGCTGGCGTTGTACTCTCTCAGGGTTCAGGAAGCTGTCCTCTCTAACCACTTTGGGTTTTACTGCTCGGGAACAGCTTTATAAATAAATCTTAACCTCTGATTCCTAGTTTTATCTGTATTCAGAAGGAGCAAAGCGGTTTTGCTTTTGCATCCAAGCATACAGCGTCTCTATGCCATTACAAAAACAATTCAATTCACTGAAACCTCACCTTCTTTCTTTGTGTATGCCTTTTGGCGGGCATTAAGGCCTGTTCACACCAAGCACGAACTATAAAGATAACTATAAAGATATAATTCTAAAAATTGTTCTCCATATTAAAGAATAACAGAGTTCACACCACAGCTATAACGATAAAGATATGAGGAACGATATCCTTGGGATCACTTTCAGAACTATTTTTTTTCCAGCTGTCCAACGATAAAACACTGAAAACCAATCAGAATCCATTCTAGTTTAAATGTCTCGCCCATTTAAAATGGCAGATGACCATGCAGAGAAGTTAATCGTCGAGGTACAAAAAAATTCCTCCACTGTTTAACAAGTCAAACTCCCTTTTCAAGGATAGTTACCTTAAAAAAGATGGATATATGGAAAGCAATCGGTCGTATCCTGTAGCCTGTCAGGGGTGTAACGATTTTCAAACCGAACCGAAAAACCGCGATACTGAACTCACGATTCGAAATCACGATACTGTCATTGCGTGCCGAACACGCCCGCCCCACCCCCTGCTACCCCGTCCCCGCCCAGCCCGTCTCAATGGACCTCATGTCTTATGTGTACAGTACACAACGAATTCAGAACCGAATCGAACCGAACCGAGACGTTAAAACCGTGGGAAAACCGAACCGTCAGTTTTGTCTATCGTTACACCCCTAGTATCCTGGGAATAAACGGTGAGAAGTATTCACATTGAGATATTATTGTAACAAAATTACCTTTAGGTAGGCTATCCAGCGCTAGTTGACTTGGTGATGTTTTTATCCCATCACTGACTTCATCAGCTAAATTCACTCTTAGACTTGCTAGATTCACCATTTAGATGCGCTCCCAACTCCTCTAGTCTTTTAAGGATGTCTTGTACCCAAAAGCGGCTGTTTTTCTTTTGATATTTGTTTGTAACGTAAAGCAGCAGGAGCAGGTCATCCATTTTTGCGACTACACGCGCGCGTGCTAGAATAAAAAGACCGTTATCGGTCGTTGGTGTGGACGCATATATGAGCGCCCGTTCTCATCCTTTATCGTCATATACACTCACCGGCCACTTTATTAGGTACCCCATGCTAGTAACGGGTTGGACCCCCTTTTGCCTTCAGAACTGCCTCAATTCTTCGTGGCATAGATTCAACAAGGTGCTGGAAGCATTCCTCAGGGAGTTTGGGCCATATTGACATGATGGCATCACACAGTTGCCGCAGATTTGTCGGCTGCACATCCATGGTGCGAATCTCCCGTTCCACCACATCCCAAAGATGCTCTATTGGATTGAGATCTGGTGACTGTGGAGGCCATTTGAGTACAGCGAACTCATTGTCATGTTCAAGAAACCAGTCTGAGATGATTCCAGCTTTATGACATGGCGCATTATCCTGCTGAAAGTAGCCATCAGAAGTTGGGTACATTGTGGTCATAAAGGGATGGACATGGTCAGCAACAATACTCAGGTAGGCTGTGGCGTTGCAACGATGCTCAATTGGTACCAAGGGGCCCAAAGAGTGCCAAGAAAATATTCCCCACACCATGACACCACCACCACCAGCCTGAACCGTTGATACAAGGCAGGATGGATCCATGCTTTCATGTTGTAGACGCCAAATTCTGACCCTACCATCCGAATGTCGCAGCAGAAATCGAGACTCATCAGACCAGGCAACGTTTTTCCAATCTTCTATTGTCCAATTTCGATGAGCTTGTGCAAATTGTAGCCTCAGTTTCCTGTTCTTAGCTGAAAGGAGTGGCACCCGGTGTGGTCTTCTGCTGCTGTAGCCCATCTGCCTCAAAGTTTGACGTACTGTGCATTCAGAGATGCTCTTCTGCCCACCTTGGTTGTAACGGGTGGTTATTTGAGTCACTGTTGCCCTTCTATCAGCTCGAGACCAGTCTGGCCATTCTCCTCTGACCTCTGGCATCAACAAGGCATTTCCGCCCACAGAACTGCCGCTCACTGGATGTTTTTTTCTTTTCGGACCATTCTCTGTAAACCCTAGAGATGGTTGTGCGTGAAAATCCCAGTAGATTAGCAGTTTCCTGAAATACTCAGACCAGCCCTTCTGGCACCAACAATCATGCACGTTCAAAGTCACTCAAATCACCTTTCTTCCCCATACTGATGCTCGGTTTGAACTGCAGGAGATTGTCTTGACCATGTCTACATGCCTAAATGTCACTGAGTTGCCGCCATTTGATTGGCTGCTTAGAAATTAAGTGTTAACGAGCAGTTGGACAGGTGTACCTAATAAAGTGGCCGGTGAGTGTAGAACGCTATATGACAAAACGGCGCTATCCTACGCACATGGCACCCTTTATCGTTAATATAACACACGACCCGAGGGGTAATAAATCCAGATAAATCCTTTAGACTAGCCTACCCTACCTCACACTTAAATCTACCCATCACAGCGCGTGTTATATTAACGATAACGGATGCCATGTGTGTAGTATAGCGCTGTTTTGTCATATAGCGTCGCTAGATGACGATAAAGGATGAGAACGGGGATCGTTGCTTATATATAGTTATCTTTACTGTTATCTTTAGTAGCTTGGTGTGAATTGGCCTTTATGCTAATATTTCACATTGTGACGTAGACTTTTGAAGTAATATCTGGACATTGATTGTGATGTTTTTAGGCAGGTCTGGATCAGTGTTCTCTGTTAAATGGAATAAATCGAGTTTTGTATACTTTGCACAATCCTAAACATGCGCAGATTCATTGACACTAAAGGTAATGGAAAACATAACAAAATTATCATTTGACCCCTTCAAGTTAAAAGTTTATTTTCCAAATCAACAATAATCATATGGTTTTTCAATCATGCCATTATGGTAATATCATTTTTTGGTCATGGAAATGCTAATCCAATACTATTTAAGTATTTGATCTGTAAAGTATATATGTTTTCATAACTTAATTTTGTGTGATTTATAAGCTTTGTTCATAGGGATGAAACAAATGTCCCCACAAGGTCAAATATTTATAGTATTGCCATAGGGTTTTCAGGACACACACACACACTGTAGTATGTAATGGCTACTGTACTGTATGGAAACTAATTTCCAAGTAGTTTTTTTTTTTTTTTTTTTGCAGAACCTGCTTTCTGTTACTGATTTCAGTTTTTAGTTTATTTTGCCTTGTTACAAATTAATAAAAAAAGATTGCAACACATGAGGGGGGGGGTTAATTCTGTCCATGCTTAATGCAGAAGCATGCATCAGTGAGAAGAACATGTGGAAGCAATTGCAGTATTCACAGTCAGAAAGAGTTTGTGTCTCTTAATCAGGTAGATTTCTTGTCCTTTTTTCTGAAAGATTGTGCTAGAGATAATAGTTCTAGGTTAGAGGGCATTGAGAAGATGAGCCATGGTTGTCATGGTGTTTGTGTCCCAGGTGTGCTGCTGAATAACTCATAGATGTTTTTCTGTGCGCATATACTTAAACTATGAAGCATAAGCAAGATCATATTTGCCTCTTCAAAAATCAGTCTTTCATAATTACTTTGAATAAAAACAAGATTAAACACTGTTATTGTAATTATATACATTAAAATCTATTATAAAGCATTAATCTTTCCCTCCTGTTGAATAGTAACAGGTGTCTTATCTTGAACAATAGCTTCTTTGAACAGGAAGAAAATCATGGCATTTTAACACATTACTACGTTATAAAACGGCCTGCAGGTGCACTGAAGGGTCTTGATCAGTTGGGCTTATTTGAATAAAATTGCTTTATAGATTGGGTCCACTTATTAACAAAGACATCATGACTTGTTGAAAGAAAACAGCATGTAGAGTGCACGACAGATGATACCACCTGAGGGCAAGATCCATCCCTGAAATTACATGAACAGTTGTGGCCAAAGGTTTTGGAACTAGCTGAAGGTAGTTGATACATTTTGTATTTGTATTCATGTACAGTTTTGTATGGTCTTTGTTTTCATTGTTCTGTCTGTTTTGTACAATCATTTCCTGTTCTGAAATGGCTGACAGCTGTTTTTGTGTGTGTTTCTAAAGAAAATGATTTCTTTTAAAGGTTTCTCTAAAGAAAGATTGGATTTTGAAAAAGAACCCATCTGATGTGATTCAACGCTTTATCTGGATTCATTTTCATGCCCCCAGTATTTCTCAGTGTTTTTAGCAGATTTCTAGCTTATATTGGAATGTTCAGTCATACTGTAGTATCTTAAAGTCAACATTTGCATAATTGCCTAATACATGTTTCTTATTGTGAACCTTATCGGTGCATGCTATTCCAAAGGAGTTGTTTGGCATGTTTAATCATTGTTCTTTTATTTTACAAGATTACTTTTCCACTGATGGCATTGAGGCTGTGGATTGGATGCTTGTTCCAATAGTTGCTTGTAATGTCCACTTTTCACTTTTCACGGTCCAGTTACTTCCATATGTGTAAAATCAAGTCAGGTCCTTTCAATTTTATTCATTAAATGTTTTATTTTTATATTGCACGAGTCAGATTAGTTGTCAGGAATGTGGCAAAGTGGGAAGTCGATTCTAATCAGATTCATTTGATTCATTGCACACAAAAGGTTTTTATTTTTTTATTTTTTGTAGTATACACTTATAATCCAAAAATCTGGGGCTGGTAAGAATGTTTTTTGTTTTTTTTAAATTATTAATACTTTTATTCAGCAAGGTTTGGGGCCTCAAACTGATCAAAAATGACACTAAACAGGGCTCTAGACTAACTTTTCCACTGGTTGAACTGGTGCTACCAACTTTCTCAGTTGATCGCAACAGCATTTGATTTGGTCGCACCTTTTTTTTTTTTTTTTGCGACATGCAATGGTATTAATCAATGTTTGCTGATGAATAGTAATCAGCATCTATCTTTCTATCTTTTAAAAATCATTAAACATTCAAATGCATGCATTACATTTTAAAAGATTAGAGTATTATAATAAGCTAATACATATTTTTCATTATCAAAGTTTATAGTTGAAACAAAAATTGAACAAAATTTTAAAAAACAAAACAAAAACAGAAATCTCACACTCCTTACCTTACGCATTTTATAATAATGAACTTTTCCTCAGTCAAGCGATTACTCTTATCTAACGATGTAGGAAGAGGCACGCTGTTTCGTGAGACATTTTCGTGAATTCGTAATTGGCGCATTTCAACCCCATGTGCAATGCGCGTGACGTCTACATTCGCCAATAAATAAACTGCACGTGTCTTGCGGAAGAACACTGTAGCCGGAGCTACTTCTCTCCATTAATGTCTATGGCGAGTCACGACAGGCACTGGGCAACTTCGCATCCAAATCGACCCCAGATAAAATATAAACACTTATTATAGGCGTACTGTAGTGATTCAGGATAAGTCAAAAACACGCTTTGGAAAATGGATTCATGATGTAGCCAACTCGTTTATTTTGAACATAAGTTACGGACTGCAGCAGCTGATACAATGGCGTTCTGTTGCGCAAGCATCAACTCGCACATATGCGACCACATACAATTTTAACTCGCACATTCTCAAAAAATGGCGACCAATTTGGTCGCAGTCTGGAATCCTGACACTAAAGACATTTATAATGTTACAAAAGAAGGCCCAAGAAGAAAATACACTCCAATTTGTGTAAAACGCACTGAATTTGTGCATGGTTTGTCTTAAAGCATATTCAAAACAACACATAGACATATAAACATTAAAAGCTTGATTTTCAACACAGTTGGACTTTAAGACATAACCGACTGTGTTTACAAGTGTGTGTATTTGTCCATTCAATCGTAAGAAGACTAGCCTGGCTAACGTCATTCGGGAACCACGTTCATTTTCTCGTATTTGAGGCGTGGTTTATGAATAGTCAGAGCCGTTTATTGGTTGCTACGAATGTCTATCAAATGTGCCTGTACGTAGCTCATAGCCAATCGTTTCAATTATACCAGATGACGTATGTAGAGCGACAGGAAGAAGACGATGGGTCAGAGATTTATGTGTACACGATGGCGTATATCTAAGGCTGCATCGAAAGGTAACTTCGCGTCTGCTGCCATGTTGGATCCATATGTATAAACAAACTGCTTCGGTGTGTCGCATAGAGTTCGTCATTGTCTTGCCACTCCCTCCCTGTTCTGTGATTGGTCCCCTCACTGAGGCAGAAATCTGGTCCATGGTATCCAGACTGCCTAGCAGCGTGAATAAAATCACGCTGCGCAAAGGTAGCACCCAGGCTACAAGACGACACCAAAGATAACTCAATTCAGCATTTGGTATGAGGGGCGGCTTTTTGTGCACGCAATCCATTCAGTCCAGTAGCTGGATTGACACAGATTTCCACAGTTGCGTGAATCAGGAACAGAGCTGTCAGGTGTGACTCTACTGACAAGTGAACACTGAAAACTGTGTATTGTGTTGGGCAGCTTATAGGGATTTCTGTTATTTCATTCCTCTTGTATCTTTGTCCGTTACATCAGTGTGACAGCATGTCACATAACACACCCAGCCATTTCAGCCACTTGAGGTAAACACAGACATTTTTCTCCTTTAACTGAAGGGCTTTATGGCTGACGAGCATTGCTGTCTTTATTGACACCCTAACCTTCTCCATCTCTCAATTCAAGCTATTTGTCCTGTCAAATATCATGTTGTTCAGTGTGACACTGGAAGCATTAGCGCCTCACGTTTGGCTTTTATCTTTGAGTTGGCCCAAATTTGATGGGCCACTGCTGTTTAAAACCCACCCGTTTTTATTAACTCTTCACAGTCTTGCATGGAATGGCCATGCTAGCAATCTTTTTTTAGATTTATATGCTAGCGTGTTTTTATCTCAGATCGAAGGGAAATGTGATTTCTCATGATTCCTCATGTGAGTACTAGATTAAGTTAAGTTGTATCATGTACATCAGCTTGCTTATTGCTAATGTGTGATTTATTATGTATGTTAGCATGCTAAATGTAAACATGTTGAGCATTTGTATTCCTTCATACATGTGATAACATTCTGAAGCCTAAAATCTGAAGCCTATTTGTAGGACCATTGAGAATATTGCATAAGGTTTATTATTTACATGTACATTTATTCATTTAGCTGACGCTTTTATCCAAAGCGACTTACAATTGCTATATATGTCAGAGGTCGCACTGCCTCTGGAGCAACTAGGGGTTGCTCAGAGACACATTGGTGTCTTGCATTGGATTCAAACCCTGGTCTCTCACACCAAAGGCATGTGTCTTACCCACTGTGCCATCACCACCCCTGTATTATTATTGACATTATTTGTATGACAAATAAACACCCCAACCCTCTAGTTTTTATTTAGTATTGCACAAAAAAAAAATCTGTAAATTTAGAAAGTATTGTTCCATCATGGATTTATTGGTGTGCTTTTATGCTGATTTAAATTCATAATTAAATATGTATAATCAGTTAAATGCATTAAAAAGTACAGAATTAAAGGGGGGGTTGACTGCGATTTCACTTTTTTCATTTTAAATAGTGTGTAATGTTGCTGTTGGTGCATGAACAGTATCTGCAAAGTTCAGTGTAAGCAGAGATATCGTCTTTTAAAAATCAGGAAGTATAATTGCCTACAAAAACGACTCGATTGGGACTACAGGTGGGTTATGGTACGTCACTAATCTACACATTTGCATCAACCCCTCCCTCAGAATATGCAGAAAATTTCTGAGACACATCGACTCGTCGAATGTGTTGTTCACGCAGCTGTCAGGTCTTCTGTGTTCAGGCTTCCCATGGACACTATTCTTCCTCAACAATGGATACAATTTATGTTTGATTATGTTCCTGAAAATGACGATCGTAATCTAGCGAGTTCAACACCGGATTCAACAAGAAACTGTTACTAAAACATGAAGCAGTTCCGACTTTAAAACAAGAGGCAGCAGTTGTTGGGCCACAACCTGTAAGTAGGCTAAGACTTAATCATTTTAAATGTATTTGCATGTATAATTCAAGACGTAGCCTTGTGTTTTATTTTTTTTTCAAATGCCAGCGCGGGCTTTAGCCACTACTAGTTAGCCTATGCTATTTTGTGTCTACGACAAACGTGTACAAACATTATGGACCTGAATTTTCTATAAGTACTAATGTTTTAAATGTATTTTTCATGTATATATGCTTTATGACGTTATTTTTGATTTGATTAAGAACGTAAACATGCCAACGCTGTTTGAGTATAACATTAGTAGCCAGTCAGTTGCTATTGTTGCCAGTCAGACGCTATTGTGTAAAACAAACGTGTATATGGTTAAAAAATTTAGCAAATTATCATTCAGAAACGTTTAGTAAGAGCTGTGTGTGGTGAGATTCTGCTTGACTCTCTTCATCGCGGCTTTCTCGGTCTGATTCTGCCTAAAACTGATACTGCAGTTCGACACATATTTACATCTGGACCGGAGCTCATGACATGCCCGTAAAGGTAATGGGCGTTAATCTTCCGGACAATGTGAGCGACAGTTTAGCCAATCACAACACACCGGGTCAAACTAACCAATCTGAGCACACCGCCCATTTCTGAGGGAGTGTATTCATAGAATCAGGAAGTGAACTGCTCGTTCAGGGGACAGAGGAGAGCGCGGCTGACAATAAAGGTGAAGTTTATGAAAAATAAGACTTTTAAAAAAAGAAAAAACACGAATACATGTTATATTGCACCCCATAAATACAATCATGCAAAGAAAAAAAACAGTCAACCCCCCCTTTAATGTATAGTGATTAGAATTTGTAAAAAATAAGAAAAAAATGCTTAATTAACATAATATTATAACATTGCAAAAACTTGATTGGTCCTAAAAATACTTAATACTTACGTTTTTAGGTAGCAATGTGACCCAGGCATATTTTCATGATATTCATCCATATACATATTCACACACACACTTTCAGACTAGTCTGCACATGTACCTACTACAGCTATCTGCACCTCTGCCTCTCTCTAGTCTTTCTCCCTGATAAATGATTTCCCTGCCCCTTTTTAGTGCTGTCGTCCTCCTTTGCTCCTCTCCGCATCGTTTGGATGATCTGAAGGAACCTAATGATCTGTAATGCACCCTCTACCCCTAGACCCTTCTCAGCTGTCTTTTCTATCTCTCCTATCATCCTCCTTTTCTCATATTCAGTCATAAACAGGCCACCCACAGGCTTGCTGACAGGCCTCTAATAGTTTTTTTATGGAGGTGAAGATGGAGCGGCTTAATGTTTCGACACAAGCAATCATCGCTCCTCATCTCTTTAATGAAATTAGATTAAGTGCACCTGGGGAAGGGCTGAGGAGAGGGAGGCCGAACGCCGGTTAGGACGCTAGCTTTCATTTAAAACCAATTTGCCTGCTATATTCCGCCATCAGCCTGGGATTCAGCATGCAGTCTGAACGAAGGGTGAATGAGATCACACTGGCACAGACGGGTTTAATTCTCTTCCCGCGGGCGGCGTGAAATTATAACTGACACATTCGACATACACTTTAATATGGAGATGCCATTTTTCTTCTGTCCAGCATGGCTTTCATTCTCTATCTTCTCTAGCTTTCTTCAGCTCACTGGTTTCCCTCACTTGCCTACAATTCTCTCTCTCTCTTCCCGTATGTTTTTCTTACTTTATTTCTCTTTCTGTCTCTTAATGGCATCATAACGTTACCTCTCTTCGAACCGCCAAAGCATGGATGAGGTTTTCTTTTAAATTTATTTATATTATGACTGTTTCCAATGTTCTCTTCGTCAATTTGAAATATGTTTTCTTTGAATGTCAGGACTTACATCTGGTCCATGTTTTCCTCGCTGTTTTGCGGTGCTACTTATATGCAGCTCGAGAATGGAAGAAGAGATCTGGCCCAAAATGGATTTTGAATGTTTTTCGTTGGTCTTGTGTGTTGAATGGATGGTGACTGGGATTTTTCAAATAAAATTAAGCAAAAGTGCATGCATTGAATTTACTTTGACATTTGAATGGATGGTGACTGGGATTGCTTTTTTTCCGAATAAAATTGCGCAAAAGTGCATGCATTGAATTTACTTTGACATGGAAATGAGAACATTTAAGGCTTATAGAGAAGCAGTTCATCAAAAAAATTTAAATTACTGTCAATCACATTCATGTTGTTTCAGACTTTTTCATCCTTTCATAGAATACAAATGGTTATGTTTTAAATGTTTTGTTATAAATATAAAGATTTGTCCATATGGCATGTGCACCATATTACTAGCCATATCATAGCCATTCATGATCAAGCTGCAATTTAAGTTTCTATTCATAAACTCACAAGTCTTGTTCATGTTCAACCAAAACGTTCTTTAGATGCATTGTTCTAGGTTGGATGTCCATAATGGTGAGTGCACCAGTTTAAATATTGGAGAATGAGATTTGAGAGCTAAAGTGGGCGTTTGGTCTGTTCCACACATATTGGTATTGTATGAATTGAGATGACATAAAATAATGCATGGGCCATATGGCCAACTTCTGTGGTTTCTTTTTGGTGGTTTTTGTCCTTTTTGGATTTTGACATCTCTGGTCACTATATGAATTGTTTGAAAAAGAGCTGGATAAACGTTCTTCAGATTTCTCCTTGTGTGTTCCACGGAAAATGTAACAGCTTATGGGTTTGGAACAACATGAAGGTGAGTAATTACAGATTTTTTTAACTGTGTTCATGTTTTTGACTATGAAAGAGTAATATGTCCTGTAGGGCTTGACGCCAACCTCATTAAAGCATCACCGCTGAAATGATGTCTCCACAAATACACATCATAGATGGCTGGCATGGACACATTCACTTTGACATACACTTGTGAAATAGTGCTTATTATATTGACTGTTTATTCTGGCATCGGGGAGAAGTTGAGTGAGGCCAAACTTAATCACACTGTGAATTATTGTTGGACTGGAACAGTTGCTCAAGGTATTGTCTGAAAAGAGAATTAGTTAGCGGAAATTACGAACAGTCTGCTTATTATTGTGTTTAGGGTGTTTTCGCACACGTTTCAATTTCTTGTTCTGAACCCAATTTGAGTCGAATTCTTCTGAAACCTTTTAGACCAAACTGAAACTGGAATTAGCTCGCCAATTTCAGAACAAACAAATTAAGCTAAATGTAACAACACGCTAGTGCAATGGTTTCTGTGATACTTGGTTGCTGTTCTTGTGGTTTTCTATGCGAATTCTATGTGTCTGTTAAACTGTGGATCAAAGTCAGGTGTTTCCCGCAATCTGAGCATTTTAATGTTTGCTTTTTAAAGGTGGATTGTCATGGCAATCTACCCAGTGCTTTTGCAAGGAACAGTGTGTGAATAACAAGCCAAGCGCTATAAACATTTTTCCACATCAGTAATAAAACTTAAATTGAGTCCATATTGGATGCAGATGTTGTCTGCTGAGAAAACATTTGGTGCATATGTGTGTGTGCACATGTGTCAGACTGGAGTATTTCTGATCTTGCATAAACATGATGCTTAAGTGCCTCTTATTCAATAAACATTGGCGGACGTTAACTACTCGCAGCTTGTTGCCAGTGCTTTGTGTTTCCAACTGGAGCTTGAAAACCAAGATTTGTCCCAGCCAGGGCTTGTCTGGAGAAGTTTTACATGAGCTGAGGTTTCAATTTTCTTCCAAGAAATGACACAGACAATCAGAGGCAACTCGTAGAAGGGCTTGCTGCGACTATTAGCCCATTTCATTGAGTATAATGCTTCCCATGAGAGATGAGACTTTCTATGGACAGAATCAAAGACTTTTGTTCATATGTCAATTGAAGGAAGAACCCTGTGCAGTTTGTGAAATGTATCTATGTCTTCACAAGGGGTGCCTATATGCTCTGACGATTTTAGTTAAAACTGGAACTGAAAAGAAACACATTTTTGCATGTTAATCATATTAATAAAGAGAAAAATGTACATTAAATATTATATATCATATTTATTATGTATTCAATATTTAATTATATGTGGATATTAAATAGTATATTCATATTTAAATATTATTTATCTAAAATTAATATATTATGCATAATATTAATTTTATATAGAAACTTTTATATAGTCTTCACTGGGGTTGCTTGTCCGTTCTGATGATTTTAATTAAAACTAACTCAAAACAAAACATATTTTTGTACGTTAATCTTTGTCCAATGTATTTACATACACGTGTGTGTGTGTGTGAGATTTTATATATTTCTGAAGGATCTTGAGACACTAAAGACTGGAGTAATGGCTGATGAAAATGTAGCTTGCATCACATAAATAATTTATATTTTAAAGTAAATTAAAATGGAAAAACATAATTGTAAATTCTTGTATTCCACAATATTATTATTTTTTCTGTATTTCTGACCAAACAAATTTAGGTTTGTTGAGCATAAAAAATAGTTAAGTTTCCAAACTATTGACCAGTACTATTTTTTTGAGTACTATCAGTACTATCTATTGACCAGTACTCTAGATTTTCCAATCTAAATAAGATTTCTATGGGCCTAATTCCCTAAAAAATCGAATTTCCAAACCCAGAATATGCTATTTTTTCTGAACTGCAGGTATGTTGATGTACGCAGAAAGGGGAAACACTCTAGAGAGTAAGTGTTCGGAGATGACGACCAAAACACACAAGCCCGACTGCTTTCAATTATAGTTTGGATACAGCGATTGAGTCCCTCATGAAAATAATAGAGCCCACTTTGATCCATTCCACTGAGGGGAAAAGGGTGCGGGCCTTGAAAGATTACAGGAAAAAAATAATTATGTATCAATGAGGCCCACATAAAACTTTATAGAGGCTTTTGAGGCACAGGGGGTGAAGGGAAGCAAGTCCTAACGATGGTAGTCACTAGCGCTCATTTGCCAGATTTTCCTTTTTTAGCAGCTTTTAATGGCTGAGGTTATAGTCTGGGCTGTTTTATAACTTAAGGCAGCCAGTGTCTCACTGTGCTTTTGTTATATTTCAGAGGAGCCCGAGCACACTGCAACTTCATTTGCGTAATTTACTTTCATATGCTAGATAGCGTGTGCTTTTTAGCACTTAGCAACGAGCGCTAACTCTTATGAGTTCTGACAGGGTTGTTCTGGAGCGAAATCAGCAGCAGACTGGCATTAACCCCACCTCCCTGCTGGCAGCACAGATAGGTTAGATGGGGCCGCGATTAAATTAATTTGACTTCATTAGCAGAAACCTGCTACAGTCAGAGCGCCCGTGGTGTTGCTGTAGAGGGGCACTGGGAGACGCCTGGCAGAGGATCGTAGGAAAGCTAACACATGGCCTTGACAGCCGGAATATGCAAGCCCTTGGACGGAGGGATGGCTGCCAAATGAGTGTGATGTGCGTCAGTAGCTTCAGGGAGCTCCATCAACGCCCACCCTCAACCCTGATGCCCCATAAGGCTATGATGCTAAGTGTGTCAATCCAGTGCTAGTTCTGTCAGTTTGGACCTAAATCTCCTGTCATTGTTTTACAACAGTAGCCATGTTTCCATCGATACTTTTTTAACCAAATTAAGTGATATCGAATGAAAAATGCCTTATTGAAACAGTAAAATTTAATGAAATTTCATGAAAATCGACTCAAATGAAATACGTTTGGTCTCATCGGATTTTATCTTGATCGATATACGGCTAATGCAATAAAAGCTGATGGAAACGTTATTTGCCGAATAAATAATGAATTGCGATTAAGTTGTATGCCCTTTTATGGTTGCAATACGTCAGAAGACGAGTTCATTTCCGGCCAGTCTGTTACTTTGGCACACATGGCGGATGTCAACAAAGACAGATGTTAGTGGACAAAGCAAAAAAAATGCTTCAACCAAAAGGTTTCCGTGAAGTGCCTCCGCTGTTGTCGGGCATTTACGTGCATCGGCATCATCATAGCATGATTTTATAGCATCGTTGTTTTCTTAGGTTAGTTTTGCTTGTTTTTACGTGGCTTGGTTGAATTCTAATGTATAATGTGGTCTGTTATTTATTGTTAACAGACTGCGGCGCTGCTAGTATAACACACCGTTGCTATGGACGCAGTTCAGAAACTGCGGCGCTATTTTCAGCGGCGCTATTTTCAGCGGCGCTATAACAGACTATTTTCTTCAGCAGAAGCAATACTCGTTTTTAAATCAATAAACTTGTTTTTAAGTCAATATTTTGTGTCATTATTTATTTATTTATTTATTTATTTATTTATTTGGTTGATTTATATGTTAAAAGCAGGGTAATACAGCGAGGCGTTTGTTATAGCGAATACAACCCCTTCAACAACCGCCTCGCATACAATATCCCATATGTCGCTATCAGCTGGCACATAAGCATTATTAGGCTTCAACTTGTGAAATATTGATAATTTGTTGGTATATATGCTATATTGATAACAAAACTTTGTTCGCAAAAGTTTGCTTGAATGTTGTTCGATTCAGTGCGAAAATGAATGGAAACACCTTAAAATGTCTCAAATCAATTTGATATACCAATTTGATCGCAAAACAGCATGTGACGTCATTACGTACAGGTTTTTATTCGCTTTAAAGCCGTTTAATGGAAACACACTTTCACCAGCTTTATCCGCATGTTTTTTTTTTACCGAACTTCAGATAATTCGATTGACAAGTGGATGGAAACATGGCTAGTATTGTTGTAAAGAGGATATATTGTTTTGCAACAGTTTTCTAGTAGGCAAAATTGAAATTTTTACACAATAGATAAATCTATGATGGATAGGAACACGTTAGGCCTGAAACACACTCTACTCGAGTAGGTAAAAGTCTTTTTTTACGCTTAGTTGGGTTCCAAATGTGTTCCAGATCTCAATTAATTTAGCAATACCTAGATGTTGTAAATGTTTATGGATTTTACAGCAGAGCAAGAATTTACCTGAATAATTACACATTTGGTTTAAATGGGATTTATTTATTTTTAAAACATTTCATTCTATTGCCCCCTTGAGTACTCGAGTTAATTAGCGCCTAGTCTCATGTAGCCAGAAGGTCAAGTCATCTTCATTTATATAGTACTTTTAACAAAGGATTGTTCCAAAATGGCTTTATAGTGATAATAGGAAGTTAAAGTAACAGAGACTGTTTTGGTTGTATAGCAGCTCTAGAATAAAGTTATTTTCCAGCTAAAGTTTTGATTGATTCACTTCCGTTGCAACGATCATTAGTTATTAACTTAGGGGCCACTAACACGACACCGTTTTAACAGAAAACTCTTAAACTCTCTCTACGCAAACTTCAAAAATGTGAACCTGTGAGAATGCTGATCACTCGCGTATTAAGAGCCCACTCCACAGGTATGCGTGTTTGAGTATATATACACAGGCATACAGTCCTTCCCTAAAAAATCAACCCTCAACAAACTACTTGCCTTAAAATTTATAATACAGAAGGTCTGCACTCCATTGCAACTTTCATCAGCCAAGGACCACCCAAGAGGACGTCTGACCGACATGTTAAGCAACCAATTACAGTTTGTTTTGCTCCACGTCATGTTTAAGGACGTGAAAATATAAAGTCAATAACAGACCGGTGTGTATTTAATAAATTTTTCATTTTGAGAATGTTGTGCAACTTAACTGCAACAAAGGCTAAGCCTAGTTAGCACCAGACTAATTCAAGAGTGCACATAGTGTTGTAGTGATGACATATTTTTGTAGGCTAACCTAGCATCACCCAGTTCCCTAATAAAAAAAAAGGACTTTGCTTTTGGATTATTGCAGAAAATAACCTCTGTGGCCAACTAATGTTTATGACTGTTACACAAACACAACTTTTATGAATTTCAAAGCCTAAAATACAATCTGCAGAAGTAAACAACTAAATGTTGGCTATAAACGAAGAACACCATTGGACTTCACTTTTACCACCTCTAAATCAAACTAAAAAAATTTGATTTAGTATGAGTTAGTATGAGTATGAGAATGAGAATAGTATGAGTATGAGAATAGTATGAGTATTTAGTATGAGTATGAGAATTTTGATTTTGATGAGTAGTGTAAAATAGCTTGTTAACCACATACCTAATTTCAGGCATTTAACCAACAAACTTGACTTTGGGATAATGAAACCAGAAGTGCTAAAATGCTAACTCATTTCTCAGTAATCCCTACTGGAATGTACAGTATTGGCCAGGCTCTTGCATTTCCATCTGTGAACTTGTGTAAAAAATTTTCTTACTTAAAATGCATTTTGTCAAATAAAACAAGCTTGAATAGAGCGAACATTGGTTTTCCGGAACAAATGTTCATACAAAACATTCTGAGACAGATGCTTCAGTCAATCAGTCGATGTCTTACAACAATTGATTTTTTTTTTATTTTAGTATTTTGACAAACAACATTTTGTTAACATGTAGACTTATGGCTTATATTTAAAAAAAAAAAAAAATATATATATATATATATATATATATATATATATATATATATATGTATATATTTCTGGTCAAATAAATGCCGCCTCGGCGAGTTTGTTGATTAAATGGCCGATGTTGTGTAAAACTGATTTTTGGAATGTATTTTAGTCATTTTGATGTCAGGATGAAGAGTGGTTAGATTGTGAAACTGCAGTTCGGGCCTTTTTATGAAAGTGTGACGTATTGAATTAGCGGTCCTGCCAAATGCAGATCCAAGGGCTTCGGTTATTGACCTGTCAGTGAAATCGTAATGAAAGAACACTGTTATGGCCTACAGAAGCAGAGATGAGGATGCCTTCATTCCGCGCTGACCTGTACTCATGTGGGAGTGCGGGGATAAATAAATAACTTTGTAAATAAATAAATAATGTTAGCTGTAACTCCAGCCTGGCCTGCGGTAGCCAGAAGGCGGTAAGTTTTCTCTGTCTGGCATAGACGTGAGAGCTCTTTGATCAGGAGAGCGTCTGAAGATTCGCTCCACATCTGCACACGGGGAACGAGCCTCAAACTGCCAAGAAACGTTTTAATGACGGTAGGATTAGAGAATGAAAGGCAGCTCCAGATGGTGGACGGCACAGAGCTGGGTCCAGCGGTGGGATTTTTTAAACTGCTTTTTTATTGATAAAATATGGGGTGAAAAATTGCGCGAGGCTTATTAGGCATCCCGCTGCACTGCCGCTCAGCTGGCCAAGCTGTTCGCAATGGCCTCTGTCCAAACACGCTTCCATAAATTTTTAGAAGCGCCTTTAAATCTACGAGATCCTGGCTTGTTAAGCCCAACCCACACTCCTGTCCACCTCCCTTTAGTCTCCTTCTCTCCTTCCCACAGGCCTTGAATCCTCAATCCTAGGATCCAACACAGATTTTTTTCCCTCTCTCTCATTTTAGGCTTTTCATTTGGGCTTTTTAAATGTCTTGGATGAAAGCTGTTGTTGGCTTGGTTTTGGAGATGGAATATGGAAGAGCAGGAGGATAAAGCAGGGGAGGTTTGGTTGGGGGAGAGTCCTTCTTTTCAGGCTTGTTATGAGCCAAGCAGCAATGTTGAGCTCTTTAACAACTTAATTCCTGCATGATTTCATTAGTTGTCGGCACTTCCTGAAGCGAAGCGAGGAACTAGGGTGATTAACCAGATATATGCAGCACTCTCTCCTATAGCTACTGATCAGAGACTAAAACAGACACATGGCTTGGGCGGAGAAATCTGTGTGTAGAGACAGAGCGTATGAATTTTGATTAGGTGTGAATGTCCTCTTTGTTGTTTAGATTACAGGAATAGCTTTGAATCTGTAAGACTGTAAGTTTTACACTATGAACAGCAGAGTGACTCTATAAATGTAGTTAAGTGGCTTTTGTGTTGATATTAAATTGTCACTTTTGTGCTCCGTGAATGAGTCAAAGGTAGAAATAAACTACATTCATGTTTTGATGCATCTAGTATTGAAAAGTTTTGAATTAAAATGAGGACACATATTTGTCTCTACAAAAAAAGACAAATATCATGAAGTTATAGATGCTTTAGGTGAAACTTCAAGGGTGCATCAAGTAAGGTTAGTAGTATCTAGGGTTGGGTATCGATTTTGAATTTGAACGATTCTGATTCCGATTCCTTGTTTCGAATTCCGGTTCCTAATGAGTCTCGATTCCGATTCTTTTAAGAGGCAGGGTCAAAAAAAGTTTAGTTAACCTTGCTAACCAACGGACTTTCTGAAGAAATACTCCTTTCTGAAGGAAATACTCCTTTTGTCACAAATGTAGCATTTTGCCGAGATTTCATTATTTTTAGAAAAGTGAAGCCACACTTTGGAACGCCGACGTAAGCTACTCATGTTCGCACGGTTATGCCAACACTTCCGGCAGATGCTTCTTCATTGGTGTTGTTCAGCGGTTTCTTCTTTCGAGTCAGACCAACTGTTAATATTGAAACTAGGAATCAAAATTTTAACTTTTGAACGATTCCGGGAAAAACTAAAAGTTAGTCCCGGTGCCAATCGATACTCGATTCTCGATACCCAACCCTAGTAGTATCCATTCCACATTTTCCAATTTCAACTTAAAAAGGGTTTGCATGTAAAGAGATGAATAGAACTTTTGAAAATGATGTACACTTACATGAGGCCTATAACAAGCTATTTTATTCTTTTTTTCTTTCTATATTTTAAAGGCGTCATGACATGGATTTATCATTTTTTTATGTTCTTTGATGTTGGCTTATAACAACAGTGGGGTTTGCAGATAAGCGGTCCACAACCCTTATTCTGGCCCTGTCTGAAATGGTCCACTTTAAGAAATTGAACAAGCATCTACATGTTTTATCCAGTGTAGACGGCACGCTGTAAAACTATTCATTGATTTATTGTTCTAGAGGCAATCATATGCAAATATTATTGCCTGTGTGACATCACAGATCCCACAACATCCAAATGAGCCATTTTTAGAGCTTTGTTGCATAAACCACCCACCTCATTTATAAATATATATAAAAAAGCATTTAAGCTATAAAACTTGCAAGAGGTTTTAATGTTGCAAAGATCACTTGCATGTCAAAAGATAAAGGAAAATTTGATTTCTCATGTCATGACTCCCTTAAGCAATTTATTTCAGTTGAACGTTAAACTCAAACTTTGACAGTTTGAGAGAATGTAAACGTACTCATAAATGGCGCACATGCTCCAGAGCTGGTGGGGGGAGCAGAGAGGCTGATTTCAGCTGTTAAAAAGACATGAATAAGTTTGGGGGATGGAGGGTTTGATTATGTGTGTTCTCTTTTCTGTATAATGTGATCAAGGTTGTATTCATCAAATAATAATGCATGCAGTAAAACTGTGTATTGCATAATGCATAGTTCATGAAAGCTATATTACATCCTTGTTAACAACTGGGACTTGCAAAGTGTTACCTATGATATGTACAAATGTAGGTTATAGCCAAAAAAACAAAACACACATTTGACCTGTAATATTTTATGTTTAAATTATTTTCTGTAGAGTTTGTTCATTTTTATATATTTATTTGTATATATTTATTATTTAATTTAGCACATTTCAGTTAAACACTGTTTAACTTAGGCTGCGTTTACACTTGGCATTAATATGCGACCTGTATCCGGATGTTGTCCACATACACATTGAAAAGACAAGTGTAAACGCGCTTCTAATTGGAATGTTATCCGATTGGCGTGTCCAGGTTCGGAGGTAGTCGAGGACGCTTTGTGATCGGATCTCAGTGTAATGTAAACGCAATCCAGCCATCGTGTCTGCATTCACAGGTGGACGTAATTTAAATCCCACCCAGTCTCCCTGCGTGGCTGTGAGAAAAATAATGGCCAGACGCAGTTTAGACAAGAAATTAAACTTATTTGAATCTTACAATAAACGTTTATCTTTAAAACAGTTAATTTAGGCTTACATGATACTATGTGTGTCATTTTTCATTTTAATTGTGCAACATTATCTGAACGAGGCGATCGCCTGTACATTCACAGTCAGTCATGAGATCTTAAATAAGAGCTGCATGCTGCTTTGCCAGAGGAATAATCGCAATCTGATTTTTTAAATGTTTTAAATGTTGAATGTTTTTATTGAATGTCTTTGCATGTTTATCAATCTCCCATTTCTGTCAATATAGTCATTGCACGCTATAACCTTAAAACCAGATGATCGATGATATGACTTGTTTTACGATCAACCCAGTTATTTTTGTATAATCAACTCTGGAAGTATAACTTCGTTAACATTTTTTTTATCTAATTACTGGAGATTGCAAAGCAAATGAGTGAAAGCAATTGGGACATTGTTTTATTTGCATCATTTTTACTCTTAATCTGGTGTCGTGCAACATATCTAATTTAAATATTATTAAGGAAACAGAAATCCGATCTGTTATCCAGATACAGAGGCTACTTAATGTGACCAAATGTAAACTCACCATGTCCTGATTGGCTAATGATCCGATCTGCTTGATCAGATCACGGTGATCGCATGTTAATGCCAAGTGTAAACGCAGCCTTAGAGTGTTATGTTTGTATATAATATCATAAATATGTTTGTATATATATAATAAAATATCGGTTGAATAATCGGTTATCGGCATGCATAGTCAAAGCTAAATATCGGTATTGGTAAAATCCACTATTGGTCGACATCTAGTTCTAAAATCTGTACCCGACACTAAATGGCCAACGAGTTTCAGGCCATCAAGAACTGTTAAGTAGCGCGCAGTCCTATGTCACCGGACTATTTATCTACTGTAATCTTCACGGTACTTTAGACCGTGGTAGAAATGCAGACAACAACATGTCTGGGGGAAAAAAGTTCCTGGGACAAATTGTTCCGGGTAATTTCGGTGGAAACGCGGCTAAAGTAACTAAAACCCACAGCTTCACTATTAGTAGAGAGACGCTGCCAGGTGCAATTCACTCGCAATCGTTCTCTCTCTCACGAATGCATTCATATGAATGTAATCTTTACTATACTACCTTATCTATTGTCAGGGTTTCTGCCACCTCTGTTTGCTTTATATCTGGTTTGGTGACAGACTCTGACATTCCCGGTTTGTCATGTGTTTGTGTTTAGACTGGTTTGTTGTGAGCACATGGCTTGTCATGTATTTCTTTGTGCTTATTTGGCTTATTTGTTCATCAATGACATCATCAGCAACTAATCGACTGTGACTTCGACTTTTATCACGTAAAATGACTTAAAAAAAATCTAAATTTGTTCACGCCCTATTGCATGTGGAAGCACGTATTCAGAGATAAATTTGTTTTCATTGAAGTCGTTAGAACCCAAATTCGCGCGGTTGGGTTTTCAGATCCAAGTGAAGACCTCTACTTTGGCTGGTTTATCCTCTACTTGTAGATGATGTAACATCTTTTCATGTTCCGCTGCCATTATTAATATATATGTATTGCAAGATAGACATAAATAACAATTAGTGGTGTAACGGTTCACAAAATTGACAGTTTCGGTTCGATACGAATGCACTTGTGTCACGGTTTGGTTCGATACGGTTCAGTACATTTCAAATACAGCAAAAAGAAAGAAATGGCAGAGAAATTTGCTTGATTTAATTTTTTTATTATATTTTTAATTAAAACTTAACATCATAAAGTATGATGTTTTTTTTAACTTAGAGCAATGATGGAATTATAGCCTACTTGACTTTTCTTAGGAGCATATAAAACAATATGCTCCTTGGACAAAATGAAATGTAATATTGTAGTAGTTATAAACAAAGGTTTTATTTTAGTTTAGATTAACATTTGAGGGCAGCAATTGTATTGATAGTGTCAAAATACAACCGACGTGATGTTACTTGAAAGCATTGTAGCCTACTATTCCTGCCAAACTTACAGTTAGTAGTGTTATACCGTAAATCCATGGTGATGTTGCTGATCTGTGGACACTGGATAGTTCTTTCATGGCACAACATTTCTTCCTGGTTTCCACGTCAGCGCTGTTTGTTCCGTTAATAACGGAGAAATGTGAATGTTTCTCACTAGATCTCGCAGCGATGTTATTACTTCAGTGGCGAATTCAAATGTTTTCTCTACTGGATTTGGCTGTGTAGTAACAGTGCTGATCAAGATCGGCTCCATCGGCTCACGCTGCATTGGTCCAAACCTTTTACAAGCTATGGTCCAAACTGATCAACGGTCCGTCATCCAGACAACCACACAATAACGAGTATCTCAGTTTCGTTTCGCTTACATTACATTTGCCATTTGATGTCGGGCAATGTTGTGGTCACGCCAGCGTCTCTTATATTATGAGCACGCTTGCCACGCACGGCGCCTACATTTAAACGAAATGTTGGTCGGCAGGAAAAATTAACCGAACGAACCGTTCGGTTCAAAAGCGCGTACCGAAAATCCGAACCGAAACCCTCGCACCGAACGGTTCAATACGAATACATGTATCGTTACACCCCTAATAACAATATATAAATTTGTGTGTGTGAAAATATATCATTGAGGTTTTACCAGTGCTGAAAAGCTTTCTCCAGGTATTGTAGACCTACTTAAGCAAAACATGAGTCAAAATTACTCAGTGCACCTTTAAGGTCAATATAGTGTGTTTATAAATCTCATTGGAAATCTACTTTATCCAGAGGTATTGTCAACCCTGACCACTGCTGAAGATTGATATTTATTCTGTCATATCCCCTAAGCTAGCTACGCCAGATCATTATCAATAAGTGCTGTTACGGCTGACAGGACATTGAATAACAGCCGACAATTTGTCTTTGTATTCCTCCAAATCTGTCCCCTCTTCTGTTTGCTGCCGACAGCTTAATGGACTAATTTGTAAGTGTGAGAAAGGATCGAGTTATTGGATGTGTTATAATTTGACAGAGACAGGCCCTGATGCCTTTACCACAGATGCCTCCTTTTCCTTTTGCACTTCTATTGTGCCTATCCTTTTGTTTTTCCTTCCTTCTGAGGATATAGAAGAGGGAATGGTGGTTGAGTTTTGAAAGATTTTTGATGTTCAAAGCCCACCAGGCCTGGAATTCCCCAATCAATTCCTCCTTCCATTTTCCCCTATCCTTATTACCTTCATGCAAAGCCCAAAGGGGACTTTTCGTTCCCAGAGCAGAGAGTGTCTGAAGCACAGGACACATGGAGGCTTCTGGGACTGTGAAATGAATGGAGAAGGGGTAATGGGAGAGAGTTTTGAGGGCTATAACATGAGTTATTTATCAGGTTTGTGTGTTAGCGAGTGAGTGAGGAAAGAAAATGAGTGAATGAAACTTGGAGTGCACTCAGAACTAATGCAGTACTTGATGACTCGTTGGATCCATAGTAGGAAGAGCATTAGTACAAACCAACAGGAAAAATGAATGCACAGTCATCTTCAACCATTAGGTCAGAGAGAAACGTGCCACAAAAAAGAACACCCGTGATGAAATTGTACATAATGAGAGAAAATGAATACATTCATGTGACTATTTGTGCAAGCAGTTTGGTTTGTTTACAATGGAAGGGTAGAAAAAAGCAAACTATTTGTTTATATATATATATATATATATATATATATATATATATATATATATATATATCCCTGAAATTTGCTGGTCAAAATCTGCGTAACTCCATTTGAGCTCGATTTTAGTAAAATGTGAATAATATGATGACACCTGCAAGTGCCTGACCATATATAAAGCCCCAATTTCAGCTTTGAAATGATTTATAAAGCACATTTACAGTGTTTTTTTTTTCTGAAAAGTATCGCTTTTGAAGATACAAGTTTTTAGCTCTACAACGGCGAAATATAATATTTCCTCTATTATTTGGGTGAAATTATTAGATTGGTTACATTTTAAATTAAACTAAGTAATATTAATGAACTACTACTACTTACTATAGAATGAAAATTAGACGGTAGAGTTTGGTTTAGGGTTAGTTGCTTGTAATTATGCAGAATTTACAGTTAGTACTTCAGTAAGTACATGTAGTATCTTGTAATTACGTCACCTTAAAATAATGTTACCATTAGTTTCCACATGTCTTTACAAAACTCTGTACACACTGTATTGTCTTTTTCATGACATTAGACTTCTGAATTCATATTATGACATAATACAATGTAAGTTAACACAGGCTTTATTGCCTAGCCTTAAACCCATATTGCCTAAAACTCATCAAAGCAGCATGTCAAATTTCTATGTTTATATGCATATACAATGGCTACATTCATGTACATGAATACTTACTTTGTTAGTGGAATAGCATGAAATATGACAGCTGCTTTGTTGTAGTAAAGCTTAGAATTTGTTTTGTGTTTTGTGATATGATATTATTGAAGCAATTTTTTTATGATGTAACGTTAAGGGTAGAAAAGGGCACGTAGACCTAACCGCTGCACAGCCCATGTTATTGCATTTAAAATCACTGTTCAGTATGTTCTCACTGGTCCATCAGGTTTAAATGTCTTTTAAATCTTTTTCCAGTTCAGGGACCCATAACATTACGATGAGCAACTGCAATTCAGACAGATTGTTTCATAAGGTCACTTCCTCTCCAGTGCACACATTCAGAGTAAGCCTCCATTGTCTGATTGAGCAGTCATGTATGTGTGTTGCAGTGAGAGAGATACTCTCTTCTTTATTTTTCTCCAATGTGCTGGTTATTACCTCAGCTGTAAATATTATATGTTTCTAGAACTGTGTCTCTCCTTGTTAAGAGTGACTCCCCACACCATGCCTCAGGGTTAATAGTAAGAACATAGAGCGTTTTCGTGTAAAACACTTTGATGGTGTCTGGCAGGCAGGAAGACCCTGGGCTGGTGACCCTTGTGAAATCTGTAATGGCTGGTGTATATAAAGGTTGTGCCTCTTGGTCAGGTCGCTCAAACCAACTGTCTGTCACGTACATGTCATATTTCCCAAAGGACTGGCTTGTGGGTTTGAGATGGGTAAACCCCGCATCTCTCCCAATGTTGAATTTTTCTTTTGTGTTACTAGTGGCACCAACAATGTTAATATATTATATATTTTTTCAAAAATGTAAAAATATCTCGATGTCTATATCACATGGCTATGTCTCCAAAAATATAGTTTTTTTTACATATATATGATATATAATGGGGAAAAAAATATGAAACCAGTTTGTTACTAGTACTAAATGAAGGTTCACTAACAAAACCTTTTTTCTGTTATAAAAATACCCAGGTGCATCAATCAAGCTGAAGAATATGTTCTGAACCTTCAAATTCTCAGACATTTTAGAAGAACTGAAAAGACCTTGGTAGTAATTCGTTTTGAATTTACAAATTGAATGCTCTCTATAGAGGCTGTAAAAGTCTTTTAGCCTTTAATCTGTGGCATAATGTTCTGTCGCAAGAGCGTTTTAACTTTAAAATAAAGTAGGCTGGAATTACAATCCCTGACAAGTGTTTAGCAGTGCTACAACATTGGCCAGTTGGGGTAATTGGCCAATTTTGCTAGGTTCTTGCTACAATTATAAAAATATTTGGCTATATTTTATAGGATTTCTGGAAAAAATGTGAAGCTGGATGCTGTTGTTCGGTATGAGAGCAGGGCTTACAGTATTGTCTTAGCAATACTCTGGTATTATAGGTTAAGGTATTTGAGGGAAACAGACTTTATAATGAATGCAGCATAATGGGACAGCAAGTGCTAACATAATGGCCTTTATTGTCTGCCATACCAAATGCACTGCCGTTTACCCAGGGCGCCATCTCAGATTCTTTGAGATATGTTCAGTCTGGCTGTGGGCCATTGGTATTGATGCATATCTGGAGCTACAGACAATCTCCCTGTTGTGCAGCAGTTACAGCTTTCAGTGGGTCAGCGAAGAGGACATATAAGCCTCTGGGCCCGCGGGTATTATGGTCGCATGAGAAGCCCTGGACTATGTGCAGAAAGTAAATGTCTTATTCCGAATTCACTCTGTGGCCTTTCATGAAATGAGAAGTTGGATATTGAGATATTTGGCTGATGCTACTATTTTCTGCCAGAAAGCACATGATTTCATTCCATTTTATTTATAAATTCTTGTGAACATGCATCTTCTTCCCATCAATATGATTGTCCACCACTGTTCCCCTGTACCTTTTTGCTTTCATGTGCACTTTATGAATGCAAAATTGGCATTTTATTTGTATGTATGAATATAATTATTGAAAACATCACATAATGGACGTTGCTGTTGCACCAGCCGTATTACACTAAGCAGTGGACAAATTCGTAAATGTGCGTGCGGATGTGATTGTGATGCCATTTCTCTCACCTTGCACATATTCTTTCTATGAAGGAAATTTGAGTGGTGCTTTCCTTTGCAAAACTCATCATCGTAATGTTGGTAATTGCCAGGGTGTTGCTATGCCATTTCTAAGGTGGTCTACAATGCATCATCTCCACATGCATTGGGGTATTTAAGAGTTAGGATTTGGTGTTTGACCTTGGGTTCTAACCTATGAATTTTAGACGCAACGTAAAAGGCTGATCACATATAAATTGCTGTTTGTGTCGCCGAGAGAAAGAGATACGCACAATGGTGGTGCATTATGGGTAAAGACAGAGTATACAAGGCTGTAGAGATGGGGAAAGTGGCGTAACCAGCTCTAGATTGCTAGTGACAGGCTGATACTTCAACACTTACGGCTGCAGCTTTGATTTAATCACAGACCTGTCATTTGTTATTTGTCTGCCTCTCTCCACCAGAGCTGAGCCTGATCAACGGTCCCTTCCCTTGAGTTCCGTCCCAACCCCCTCTCCGTTACGTCTAAATCCTCCATACGAGTTAGCGCCTCCCTCTGTGTGCTGGTGAGGGAGTTGATCAGAGATGGACTGAGAGGAAGAAAACAGTGGATTTGGGCGAGCAGAACAGAATCCGCCAGAGGCCCACTAGAGATCATTAATAGGGCCGTCAGAAGCCTTGCCAGTTGGTTAGCTTCTCATAAATAAGAAATGAATTCTTCCGCACCTTCATTAATAATGACTGCTGTAGCTATTTTGTTGCAGTGTAACCTTAAAGGAAAAAGAGGGGGTGGACGCTGGGAGGCCCCTTATTCTCACTAGTAATATGATAAGACAGGCCGCCAAATTAGCAATGAGCGTGTGATACCAAACCAGAGTCAATTACTCCCTGAGCCGAGTGGTGAGTGCGTCTCACACAAGCTTGGGAAGGTGGCAGGGGATGCTCAATGAAACGAGCCATTTTAAAACCCTGCGTTTTATAGCCCGGCAGTACTGTTGCAGATAATCAGGATTTCACTATCTTATTATTTTTGCGTTCCTCTAAGAGTGAAGGAGAAATGGTGTGAACGATCTCGCCATTTCCCAAAGTCCCCGAACAAGAGGTTAGGGGCTTGTTCAGGGTCAGCGGGTGGGTGAAATTATTTTGGTTTAATTAGGTGAAGGGGATGATTATTTTATTAAGGCTGTGCTAAGCTGTCACAACGGCAGCAGTGAATGAGCTTCATTAACCCAAAGCTAAAAATCATTATTCTGAACCAGGCTCAAACCCCAAGACCTGAGAGACTAATCAAAAATGATCTGATCTCGTTTTGTCCGGGCCCTTCTTTAAGGGCCCATTTAAGCGAGTGTTTCACTTTGATCTCAGACAGTTTAAACCCTGAAGGTACAGACAGTTCACGAATCCAAAATCTTTTTTTATTCATCTTTGTGTTTCACAGTATAACACAGTCTGTCTGTCTGTCATATGTGTATAAATATAACACACTGATGTTCAAATTTTTAGGGTTATTAAGATTTCAAGCTGTTGTAACTCTAATGCTACGTTCACACCGGACACAAATAGGTGTCAAATTCACGTCTACTGCGTCTAGTTTGACGCTTGAACACTTTGTGTTAATTCGCGCGTCAAGACGCGAATTAACACAGCGTGCAGGCTCCTGATTGGTTCACGTGCGTAGATTGATGCCAAAGTTCAGATTTTTCAGACTCGGACGGCAGCGCGAGATTAGCGTGAAACGCGTGAAATGCACAAATAACACTAACTAAATAATTTTGCGCTTAATGGGCCTGACGCGCCAGATGCTCAATTCGCGCCATTCGCACGAACGAGGCGTATTCAGCGTCTACCGTGATGCGCTCTTACATTAGATGCCGCAAGAATTTTTACGCACTTAACTAATTTTTTACGCACTTCAGCGCAGAAGATTTCGATTCTGACGCGCGTTAAATTTCTCTTTAAACTTTTGTTTTTACGTGCGTCAGAATCGAAATATCTTGGCGGCCATTTTTTTATGTCGACCGAGAGAGTCAACGCTCTGTATTTTCTATGGAGAGCAGAACACTGGCGTGAGGCTCATCGTCACTGTGTTTGTGTCCACCGGACCTTTTGGACGCGAACCGTTTCGACGAGTTTGACCATTTGCCCTCATCCATCTAATCTGTCATTTGTTTTGATGATAAATAGAGCCAGCCTCCAAAAGTTATTAACCTGTCCTGTGATTTTTTTTTCTCGTTCACGTCCAGACACGAACTTATGCACATGTATGTTGGTTGTCTTTACATCATAATAATATTTCATATAATCTAGATATGGAATAAATAACATTCAATACAAAATGAACATGTCTCGTATATTGAAATAAAGTTTTAAGTGATAAAATATTTGCTTTGTTGTGCATTAGAACCACACCAGGCATTTAGTCATATTACAAATTAATTTATTGAAGCATCCAGATCCTTCACCACGTGCGCAAGCAGCAGGCTCCTGATTGGTTAACGCAGCGTGAATTGACGGCAAAGTACAGATTTTTCAACTCGGGCGTCAGGCACGCGAATTCGCGTCAAACGCATGAATGCACAAATAGCACTAACTAAATCATTTGCGCTTAATGGGCCTAATGCGCCAGACGCTCAATTCGCGCCATTCGCACGAACTTGATGCGCAAATGAGGCCGTATTCGCGTCTACCGCGCTGCGCTCTACATTCGTGCCGCAAGAATTTTTACGCACGTAACGCATCTTTGCATTGATCTAACATTGAAATCATTCGCGCCTGACGTGCTATTTGCATAATGTTACTGTACTGTAATGAGTAACTTGATATTAACACCACTACAGTTACAGGGTTTTTTTTTTTTTTTGGTTAGAAGTCTTTAAACTGTGTTGATTGGTCATTAAAAAAACGGGTTCATCACAGTTTAGAACAGAAGCTGTAAAGGTTGTCTTGAGTGTACAAACATTGTATTCTAGTGTCCAAGTTCATGTGTTGATAGTGGAAGTTAAACAAATATTGGTAGAGCGCTGTTGTTGATGGTTTAAAGAGATTAACATTTAATGAAAAAGGGGTATCCTTTATCTTCAACCTTTCTCTCCTCCTTCATTCCTTCATGTGTCCATTAATAACACTGTATCCTCTGCAGAGACAGGAAGCTCAGGCAAATAATCTTTTTTGCCACACATCTGCCTTGACCACAGAACTAAAACACTCCAGCACTCTTTCAGAAACCCCACCCGCTCCATGTTCTCCATTATTCCTTCTACAAGGTGCATTTCCACTCCCAAGAAGCAGTCATTGTGTTGATGACTTATGGAGTCTCCCAGAGGAAGTCAAATCTCTGCTGCATGCTTGGAGCTGGTTGACTTTGCCTTGCTGCCAGAAGAGCTTTATGATATGTAATCTCTGGATAGAGCCGAGGCAGGGAGATTCATGTGTATGACTCAAGTGCATTTCATCCAGCTCCTAACCTCTAATCGACTGCTCGCAGCAGCTGGTTCTCCTTAAGGTCCTGGAGATGATTGCTATTGTTACAAGCAGACCTTGTGTTTCACCTATGCACTCTGAAATACTACAGTCGTAGTCAGACACGCAGGTACAGTTATATAACGTTCATGAATTAGTCTGCATGTGAACGATAAAAACAAATTCACATTACATTTGTTGGACACTTTTATCCAAAGCAACTTGCGGTGCAATTGGATTATGCCTTTTATCAGTCTGTGTGTTACCCGAAGATTAAACTACTAGTGTTAGCATTTCTATACCAGATAATAAATCATGATAGGCTTTGATATTAATAGTTAATATTCATATGTATATGTTTATACTGTGAAATGCAAAAAATATAAATACTGTAGCTTGGTGTTTTAAAAAAAAGGTAAATTTTGATTTCATATATTTAATTGTTGATGTATGGGATCTGCACCATGAAATATAAGCAATACTAAACACGCTTATTCATATTACATCCTTGGTAGTGGATCTTTTTGTGTTTTTCCAGAATGTAATGTTGTTTCCAAGCTCTGGCTTTTAAACCTAGAAATGTTCTAAGAATTGCATAAACATGATAACATCCTAGCAATTGTGTACAAAAATATTGCTCGGTAGGCTAGGAACTTGATTAATTAGTTCAATTTTTTTAAGCCCCAGCTGCTTTCTAATTGGTAATCCACTGTAGTAGTCATTATCTAAAACCTCTTTGCTGTGCCACAATTTAAGCTCTAACTGTTGGTAAACCAAGAACAATTAGCTCTCAATAAGCTTGCATACAAAATCACAAACCTTTTGTTTCCTGGGGAATTGCTTATTAATATTCATGAGGTCCATCAACAGACCTGGTGAAAAACATGCCATTGTGCATCAACTAAGCTCTTAACTAGATTCGGTATTCCTGTTACATTCAGAGCTGCTTAATCCTATAGCATAGTTTTTTTTCTCTCTCTCTCTCGTTTTTCCCGCCTCCAATCTCCAATTATGAATGATCACCCCCTTGCTTGCTGTCATCTGCTTGTTAAGACCAATATTGAAATCCTCATGTGGATTTATGCAGTGAGATCTGCAATGGAAATCAGGCACATCTGTTTGGAGATGCCGGTATGGAAAAGAGCGATTGCTTCTCCCAGAGGATCAGCGGCGGCATCACTCCTCAAAAACACCAGCTCGTCGGTGACAAGTAAACCCAAATCATCACTGATGTTATTTATTTTCAAATGTTCCCCGCTTGACAGGCGACATCTTGTTCCGCGCCCGTCCCACGGGGCCCTGCGTCTGTGTCTGACGTGTCTGGCTGACACCAAAGCAGCGGGAAGTCGCCAGAGACATGTTTGGGAATTTGTCACAATCCCAAACACACATGCGCAGCGAGGTTGTTTACACACCTACGGATCTGCTCGAGACGACTGTTGCAGTTGTCAATGTTTGTGGCAGTGCGGTTGAGGAGTCTCGTCGAAACGAGACCGTGATTGGATTGAAGAGATGTAAAGGTATAAGTCTCGACAGTGAAATAACGAGGAGCGGGTGGGTGGGAGGTGCAAATGTAGGCCACCTTTTGCATTTATTTAGGTGATTTTATTTTGGTAGACCTTAAATTGTTAAATCAGCTTTCGTTTCGTAGGCCCATTAATCCAACTTATTATTTTTACTTAGATTTTGTTGAGGTAATGCTAACTTCTGGGTTCATAAATACTTAAAATACATAAAAACAACAGCAAACGAAGATGAGAAAAACAAAAAAGATGCTCAAGAAGGTCCAAAAATAAACCTAAGAAGATAAACATCTACAGGTCAAGTGGGGAAATTAAAAAAAAAAGTTATGTAAATGTGTCTGAAGGTGGATAAACATTATTATAATTATTATCAGTGTTGGGGAGTAGTTAACTACAAGTAGCGTAGCTACTAACTTAGCTACATTTTTCAGTAGCTTGGCAGTAGCTCAGTTGCTTTTTAAACAGTGTAGCTTTTCCAGTAGCTAACTACTTTTTGCAGCAAGTAGTGGTGTAGCACGAGCAAAAGCTACATTGCTACATTGTCGAGCCTGCGCGAATCAGCGTGATGCAAGGATATTCATCTTCTTGTTAGATTACAAACTCATTTTTTGCCATTACCGCCTCCTGTTGTTTAATCACGCATCTTGCGGCTAACGGTTCACTGACGTACAGAAGTGGGTTGACACACCCATATTATGATTATATAGCAAGACGTGACGGCAGATTTGGAGGATGGAGAAACAACTAACTTTAATTACCCGTGGCCTTATTTGTCCAAGTTCAATCAGTATTTTTGAGAAAATGTTCTACATGCAATTTACATTGGATGTATATTTTGTTCTTGCAATGTTCTAGGCTTTTTGTTGCAATTTTGCACTTTTGACAAACAGTCAGAGATTTTTTAGTGTTGTGTAATAAAACAATACTCTTTGTAATCGTAATTGCATTGCCTTGTTTTAAACACTAAATATTTTACTTAAAACATTCCTCTGAGACTTATTCAGTTATTTATAATATACGTTGTTAAAAAAAAGCAAAAGTAGTTTCAATGTAGCAAACTACTTTTTGATAGTAACTTGTAGTGTAGCTAACTACCTTTCTAAATGGGTAGCTTGACTGTAGTTTAACTACTTTAACTTACGAGTAGCTTGTAGCTCGTCAAACTACAGTTTCAGTGTAGCTTCCCCAACACTGATAATTATATTATAGCCAATCTGGGAATTCAGGCTATAGAGTGTTCCACTCAACGCGACACTGTACCAAAACAAACTATATTGCTGGGCGACAAAGTCACTGTTGCCACATTTTGATCTATTGCAGTACACACTGACTTCCCTGACTTTCACATCTTCAACAACTGGGTCGCTGCTAGAGAAAGCGTGTGTGTCTGAGAACCAGGATGAGCGAGTGAGCGTAGCGGCAGGTAAACGAGGCGTGAGCACAGGGTCCTGCTCCCTGAATGCCGTGCTCGTCAGACAGTCCATTTGTCAAAGCGCCCAGCGGAGCTTTCCAAAAGGCTGTGTCACTTCCAACCCCTGCTGGGAAACCCCACATCTACATCCAGGGTGGAATCAAAGTATCTGGATTCTAAGAAGCATAGAGAATAATATGGACCTCATGGAGGATAGAATCATGCTCAGTGTCGGTTTGCAGTTGCTGGCATGATTTGAAATAGTTTTAGTTTATAGCAAAAACTGGATCAAGTTTATTGCTGCCTCGTAAAATTGTCAGTTGTTGTTTTTAAGGCCTAAAATGGGAAAATTTTCTAAATGTATCTTTACTGGGCTTTGGTCTTGCCATTTGTGTTGTTTCATCGTCATTGCATATCAAGTGGCACTGTCATAGATTTGAATTGTCATTTTTGACCTTTAAAAAGATCTTGACCTTTTGATTTTCAGTTAAAAGTAGGTACAGATACCAAACACCTGAAGGGTAATGATTCATTTTTAAAACTTAATTGGATACTGCTCACTTTGTGTTTGGCATTCCTAGTGGCTTTGTAGAGCCAAAGCGAGTATTCCTCTTCCTCTGAAATGTCCAGCCAGCGCTCTCAGCAGAGACTCGTTTATAAAGGCAATCCACTAGCTGGCCCAGTCACGCACTGGTGCATTGGACATCACTTCACTCCACTAATGGTCTTACTGGGAGAGGTTCTGCATCCTGGCCATCCATCAGTGTGTCAGGGATAGGGTTTGTGGAGATACTTGAGTGTTTTAATTTCTATGTTCCTGTGTTGAGAGAAAGAGCTATCAGAGTTTAAGATCATTTTGGGAAATGGAGTTTCCACATAGTTGTCTATCTTTCGGTCTGTCTATCATCCATCTAGCATTCCATCCATCTATAGTTCCATTTATCCATCCAGGTTGTGTTTCCTGAAAAGCACTGAACAAAACTGTGTGGTTGAACCCAGGAGGGTTGTACCTCCTTCTTCAGGACTAACTGCATTGTCCCTTGTTTCATCAACTGTATTGTTCGGAGTACACAAAGATGATTTCCACCTATCCCCACCTAAAAGTTGCAGTGTGTAATTTCTGTGCTATTAATGGCACCAAGGTGAATAGTACAAACATTTGTTGTTTCCAAACAGATCCCCAACTCATGCTACTGCTCAGACAAATGGAGCAATGTTGAAAGGACTGTGTTTAGGGGAAATCAACTTACAACAGACTGAAATTTAGTTGTCCATCAACATTAAACTGGAAGAAAATATATTTACCATCTAAAAATGGCACACTGCAGCTTTAGGAGACAACACAGTCAGAGTCTTGGGCTGCTTGATTCACTCCAAAACTGCTGCTTCGTTTAGACTCAACCTTCTCCTGTCCTCTCCTCTATTGATTTAGCTCTGTAAACATGTACAGTCTCTCTCTCTCCTCCTCCTTGGCCTTTCTCTTACTATGATGCACTTCTCGTTCTTGGAAGTTGTGTGTGTGTTTGGGCAGAGTTATGGTATAAATCAGATGAAAGGTATAGAGACTGGGCCTGCAGGGTTGTGACTTCCTCTGGAGAGGACTGCAGCTCTAACTGAATAAATGGGAAGTGAAATGGCATATAGAGTCATAAAGTGATCAGACTGAAGACCAGACCACTGTACTCTCAAACGAATGAGATTAGATTTACACATGCAACCTTCGGATTTAGCAAGCTTACACTTTGCACAGGTCTTGTGACTCTTTGTTATTGGGAGTTTCATGATTTTAGAGATACTGTATGTGAAATTTGAAGCAGTTATTTAATAGAAATGCTATTGATTTTTATTTTATTTCTCTCTCTCTCTCTCTCTATATATATATATATATATATAAACTGTATATATATATATATATATATATATATATATATTTAATTACATTTAAAGATGCATTAAAATAGAAAATAGTTATTTAAAATTGCAATAATATTTCACACTACTACTGTTTTACCAACACGTTCTCATCCTCAGGCGTCATATACTGACGCTTTTGACAATACGTATACATCCAACGAACATGGCACCCTTTAGCGTCAATATAAAACGCTTCGGTTATGGGTAGGTTTAGGTCTGGGTTAGGGTTAGACCACTAGGAGGCGCCTTCTGGCCCATATATATCTGTGTCTCATATTGACGAGAAAGGGTGTGAAAGGATTGTGACGTCAGTGTATGACGCCTTGGGATGAGAACGGGCTGGTTTTACTGTGTTTTCGAGTTCGAGCATTTAAATTGACAGAACACAAACCTGCAGAATGCGCTTAGAATAAAAAGGTTATAGTTATCTGTATAGTTCAGTTATCTGTATAGTTCAAATACTGTATAGCTATCATACTGCAATGTATCATAAAAGTAGAGTAGTCCATATACAATACAAGACAATATTTCAATAGTGTTTTTATTACAGAAATAGACTAATACATCTAATGGACACATTGTGTGTACCAGGCATCATTGGTTCTTGTGTCTTGTATAGTCACATGAAGTACTTTTATTATGATTATTTGTCATTTTTTGAAGGCTAAAGCTGTGATGAACTGCTTTTTGCCAGTATTCCTCTTTTGTAAGTCGCTTTGGGGGAAAGTGTCAGCTAAATGCATAAATGTAATGTATCATCTAAATTTTAGCCAGTGTTCACATCTGTTTTAGAGGGAAAGAGGTAAGATGAGAAATGAGACCACCAGGGGACCCAGACTGAAGCTGCTCAAAAAGCAATTACATGAATGCTTTCTACTTCCTGTTTAGTGGGATGTTACAGACTTCCAGACAGAGAAAGAGGGAGCGGATGGGGTAATAAGGGTGAAATGGACACCATAACATTTTCAGACATACCCTAAAGGTGAGGAGGGCCTCTGTAGTTAAAGCACAAGATCTTGCTTAAAAATAGCCTTAGTCATTTCCATGTGTGACCCCAGGGGGGAAAGGGTTGACGGGCCCTTTCCAGACCTGTTAGCCTCCCTGCCCAGTTTAAGAGGCCGTAGTCAAGGGCTGCCGGACGGGTCTGCACCCTCTTGAGCTCAATTGGTTAGAATCACAGATGGGGAGCTCCTCCGAGCCTTTCTCGATATGGAAAGCTATAGAGCAGAGGGTGTGCGGTTTCCATGTTCCTCAAGGAGGAAATAACTTAGCCTCCAATTAAAGGTTTAAGATGTTAAATAAAACTCTGATGCTTTTTAAAACAGCAGGGTTAATGCTTGTTTGTCTTTATGATCAGGCTGCAAGGGAATAGACTTTTTTTTGTTTTCCTGTTTCTTGTGGTAGTGCACAGTGGTAAATTTTTCTGCTTCTTAAGCCATTTTCTGTGCATTATGAAAGCTTCAAGATTTATTACTGTGTAAACACTAAGAAAAAAACTCTTTCCTTTGGAGTTTCACGGATGTTACAAAGCTTTGGTAACTGGGCTGTTTTGTGTTTCTGCACACCAAGGGCCACAATATCTACACTTTTTAGAGCTAAGAGATATATGAAGAGTTCAGATGCAAAAGCCTCTAAGTGCCATTTGAAATTTTCTTCTAAAATGACCATTTTTATCAAGCTTGTATATTCAAGTTCAGTAATTTCACTTAAATGGCAATGAAGATTACCTATTAATTGTCATTTAAGTGAAATTACTGAACTTAAATATACAAGCTTGATAAAAATGGTCATTTTAGAAGAAAATTTCAAATGGCATTTAGAGGCTTTTGCATCTGAACTCTCCATATAGTGCACAGATATGTCAGGTCCATTTAGACTTTAAAACCGAATTTTAAGGTTAAAATAAGGTGTTTGTCTAAAACACTATGGCGGTAATCACCCACTCATTTGGTCGCACCGTCTGCAAATCTTTTTCTGGATTTGTCTCACGTAGTATCAGTAGCATGTTGGCTTGGCTTATTAAAAGACTTTCATGTTAACGTCAAAATAATCACTCAATAATAATGATTTTCCAATTTGGTCATGTCTTATTTAAAAATAGGAGCATGTGGGCCTGACCATGTAGATGGTTGTCCCATGACCATCAATGAACATCATGACATTTCCAAGGTGAACATTAGGTATCTCTGGATTTTCAAATGTAAAAACAGTCTGATATTTTCCTGGTGGGCATTGGTTTTGGAAAATAAAGTGATATATATATATATGTGTGTGTTCTTCAGCACCTTTAATGCAAATGTTCATGAACACATAAACCATCATACATGAACTCTTTGCAAGGTCACATTTTTTTTTATCAGTGCTGTGGTTTCACAAATGACAGATAAAGTGTTCAATCCCCTCGAGCACAGTCAAATGTCGACTGCTGGTTGTTTTTCTGTTTTCACATGCGTATCAGACAGGCTATCTATCTATCTGTCTATCTGTCTGTATGTTTGTTTGAATTGCATTTCCTTTTAATTCTGCCTCCTCTTATTCAAATTTGAATTGCGATTCTGCATCCTGTTTGCTACCTCAGTTTAAATTCAGGACAACCCTAGTGCAACCCTAGTACATATAGAAATTGGTTATATATTTTGTGTTTGCATCTAGAAAAGAATGTATTTGTGGACAGTGGTGTGTGTGTGTGTGTGTATGTAGTCTCTGCACAATATTAATAAAACACTAGTGGGAGGCATGCTTGTCTGTGCATTCGGAGCTCTGGGTAATACATTATGGAACAAAGAAACAAAGGACCAATATGAACTCAGTGTAGACTGTTTCAACCCTTGTCTCTAGGGCTCTGTAGCACTAATTAGAGAAAAGGCCCTCTTGCCCTCTGTCCTCTTTATATTCTCGTCTCCTTGCTCATCCCCCCATCCCTATGGATTTGAGGAGGAGGTTGGCAAGGGCACCCCCCCCCCCTTTTAGATGAGTGTCTGGGGTCTTTAAGGGTTGGTCCCACAAGAAAAAGAGGGGTAAAAGTCATGTCAGGCTTGTGTCCAGATGGAGGAGGAAGGAAAACATGGCCATGGGAGTGATTGAGAGTCTCTTTCTGGCAACACTAGCATGCAAAAAGAGGCTAATCCATATTAGCTGCACAAAAGCATAGCAGATTAACGGTCGTGTTCATTAAAATGCATTAGAACCTTTTGATATGACCTAACAAACCAGAGAATAAAAACTTTAGGGGAAAAGAGAATTTCATGCTTTTGAACAATAGTCTGTTTTCAAGACTATTACTAGTCATTTTATCTTCAGATGCATCTTTGTTGTGCCGTTTTTAAAGGAATAATCCAGGTTCAATAAAAGTTCAAACTCAGTCAGCACCAGTTTAGACATAATGTTACTATGGAAACTAATGGGAACATTTATTTTGTCATTTTAGAAAAAAAAAAGTGTTTTCATGTTGTTAACAATGTTGTGAAATTAGGTATCATTTTAAACCAAAAATGTTAGTAAATGATTACTAACTCCAAAAACATGCACAATACAAACATTTACTGCAGTTTCCAGCAGAAATGACCAGCAATAAAACACCAACAACTTTGATTCCCTTTCATACAAATTCTGATTATTAAAGGGATAGTTCTCCCAAAAATGAAAATTAAGTCATTAATTACTCACCCCCATGCTGTACCAACCCCGTAAGACCATCGTTTGTCTTCGTAACACAAATTAAGATATTTTTGATTAAATTTGAGAGGTGGATCACTGCTACATAGGCTGCCTAAGGGATCAAAACTTGACGGCCCAGAAAGTCATTGAAGAAAATTTTTAAATATTCCATGTGACTTCAGTGGCTCAAGTATAAGTTTATAAAGCGAACTGAAGTAGTTGAAGAAGATCGCAATTCTCGTGCATGAAATCTCTTGAACTCTTGTCTCAGGCCTACAAGGAAGCAAAGGAGTAGTTGAATAAAGTCGTTATTTTTGTTTGTTTTTTCGCTCAAAAAGTCGCTTGATAAACTTATAGTTGAGCCACTGTTGTCACATGGAATATTTAAACATTTTCTTCATTGACTTTCTGGGCCATCAAGTTTCGATCCCTTAGGCAGCCTGTGTAGCAGTGATCCACCTCTCAAATTTAGTAAAAAATATCTTCATTGTGTTCCGAAGACGAACAAAGGTCTTACGAGGTTGGTACAGCATGGGGTGAATAATTACTGACTCAATTTTCAGTTTTGGGTGAACTAACCCTTTAATGACGTTATGACCTCAAAAAAGTTTACCATAGTGCATTCTAATACATTTTGACTTTTGCATACATAAACCGCTTCATATGTATGGCTTTTCTTACATAGTAAACTTGCTCAATCGCTCATCTGCTACAGCACGGGGTTTACGATGTGGAACACTTGGGCATGAGTCACAAGAAACAAACTAAAAGACTCATGGAACCAAGCTAAAATAGCACCTGTTAGCATTGTTTGCTTTTGTTAATATTGGTTTGGTTTAGGGTGGGTTTAGTGTAGGCAGTACTTTTTATTTTCAAATATGATAGAGCATTAAAGGGTTAGTTCACCAAAAATCGAAAATGAAGTCATTAATTACTCACCCCATGCTGTACCAACCCCGTAAGACCTTCGTTCATCTTCGGAACACAAATAAAGATATTTTTTATTTAATCTGAGAGCTGGATCACTCCTCCATAGACTGCCTAAGGGACTGGCTCTTAGAGGGCCCATAAAGTCATTAAAGAAAATGTTTAAATATTCCATGTGCCTACAGTGGCTCAATATTATCAAGCGACGAGACTACTTTTTGTGCGAAAAAACATAAATAACGACTTTATTCGACTATTCCATTACTTCCTTATGGGGCATGCGCGAGAACTGAGATGACGACGTTCTCATTCGACTACTCTTGTTACCGGCTACTCACCGCTTAGGAGTATTACCGCCACCTACCGTATAAGATGATGACCCATATATATGAGGCGCTCCGGATTATAAGGCACACTGTCGTTTTTTGAGAAGATTATAGGCTTTTAAGTGCACCTTATAGTGCGGAAAATACGGTAATTGAAAAGTGTATGTACAGGGCAGATCTTCCTCTGCTTGTAAACAGAAAGTTTTGTGCTTCCAGCTATATCAGCCATAGACTGTAAAGATATCAGCACGTCATCTTATACGGTAGGTGGCGGTAATACTCTCTACAGCGGTGAGCAGCCGGTAACAAGAAGTAGTCGAAGAAGAACGTCGTCATCTCAGTTCTCGCGCATGCACCCATAAGGAAGTAATGGAATAGTCGAATAAAGTCGTTATTTATGTTTTTTCGCACAAAAAGTAGTCTCGTCGCTTGATAAACTTATAATTGAGCTGCTGTAGGCACCTGGAATATTTAAACATTTTCTTTAATGTCTTTATGGGCCGTCAAGAGCCAGTCCCTTAGGCAGTCTATGGAGGAGTGATGCAGCTCTCAGATTTAATCAAAAATATCGTAATTTGTGTTCCGAAGATAAACGAAGGTCTTACGGGGTTGGTACAGCATGAGGGTGAGTAATTAATGACTTAATTATCATTTTTGGGTGAACTAACCCTTTAAACTTTTTGCACAACGTTGTCAGATTTATGTTCATAAGATGAAACTGAGTGTACTTTCAGCAGTACTCACTGGACATTTCACTTTGAAAGTGTCTCAAAATGTGCAAGAAACAATGGAATATCATTTGCAGAAATTTCGGCATACAGTTAGTGTGTTTTAAAAATGAGCCTAGGTTAAAAAGTACTGAAGTATTACTACTGAGTTCTAAAAAAAATACTAAAATAGACTGCAACACAACTTCCTGCAGGAATGGGCTGGCCCTGTCAGCAGTGTTGTGATCATAATATGAAAGAGTGGAAAACATGAAAATTGACAGTTCTCTGCCCATTTGATATCCTCTTTTTAATCCTTCTAGGATAGCTTTGATTCTTGTTAAGCCAACATCTTGATTCTTGTTAAGCTTCCATTAACCGTTCATGGCCTTCAGCGCCCCAAGTCGAAGACTCTTTTCTCTTATCTAATGGGGCTAGACAAAAGAGTAGACATTTTAAGATGCTACGTCTTTGAAAGCATCAAGGTAAAGTGCTAATACATATAAACACTTATATCTCATATCTTTCTGACAGCGGCAAGCAGGCTTTCATTGGCAGCAGAGTATACGAATCGCTTAGCCTGCATGACTAGCATTCGGCTAATGGGATTTTCTTACAGTAGGTGTGCAATATTGACCGGGCTCTCTGATTTAACATAAAATAGTATTGCAATATTTTGGAGTTTGACTATCACTTAACTAATGCATCAAGCTTTATCTTTGCAGTAAGCATTTTGCTGATCAGGCATATATCTGTGAAATATATATCTGTCCAATAGCATATACTCAACTTAGGAGTGGCTCAGCAAGTCCTCCACATAAGTGTCTTGAAAGCATTGTTACTGCAGGCCTCTTAACTGTCTCCATCAGTATTTGTCATATCTATAACTGCCTCCCTTTTTATTTTTTATGTTGTTTTTTTTTTTTTCTGTGTACCACCATCTTGATGAGAGGCATCCGCCCCAGTGCTTCATTCCCGTAATGGCCTCGTTTGACTGTATATCATACGCCAGGTGATATTAATCTGCCACTTTGCAGTTAATGCACAGAAAGTGACTCAAATTTCATGGCTGCTGGAGTCAACCACTGCTTTATTGTTATTAGCATCATGCTATTGCCACCACCTCTGAATGCAATAAGCATAAAGAGGTTATTTTTCCAGACAAATGTCAAAGGGAATGCGAAGGACAAGCTGTGCATGATTTGTATGAAAAACTGAAACTTGAATAGGGGATTCACATCCCTGGCATGACTGCTGCTCGCTGCTGATTGAATTGGGGAAGGATAATGCAGCCCGCCTGCAAAGTTGAGCCCACTGCAAAAGCTTGTTACACAAGTGTTTATTTTTCCTCATGATTTTTCTTCTTTTTTTAGTCAACATAGAATTTACAGTTCACCTGAATTTGATTAGCTGACCCTGCGGTTTGTTTATGTTGCGTTTTCAGAGATCGACTGGTGTTCGAGTCTACAACTACGGTTCATAGAGCAGGGCCCTGTAAACAGCTGGCTTGTATTCGAGTAATTGGATTTGAAATCTACTGTTCATAAATTTAATTTAATGATCGTAATGTGATATTCCTAACTCAATTCATTCAATTTGCTTGCTGTTGATTTGTTATTCACTGGAGGATTTTTTCTTCTCCAACTTAACTTTTCCTTTCCATCTCCTTGTAAAGCTTGATTTCTTGTTTTAACTTGTTAAAATAAAAAGTGTCTGTTTAATTGCAGTAGGTTGCACATTTGAAATACAACCTGAGTTGTCAACTTGATTTAATCCTTTCAGAATGGTGTTATCCCTACTGAGTTACAGTTTAGAGTCAACCATATAATAGTTATTAAAATTACAGGATGGATAGAAATATTGAATTTTGTAGACCGTTTCTAGGTCATTCAAAAAGACTCAGCTAACTTTTTGTTTAATTAATTTAATGAATCGTTCACTGAATTAACTCAATTCATCAGAATGGGTACTGGAACAAAGAAGTTATACTGACTTCTGTTCTGATGATGAAATTTTGTAATATATTACAAGATGGATAAATGGAATATTATGTATGTAATATTTTTATTTGTAAATTAAAATAAAACGCATGTGTAATAGTACAATGGATCCATGTGTCAGGTCTTAAAGTGGCAGTAGCCTAATATATCTGCAGCCAAACCATGAAATGATATTCCTTCTTGAGTAAGAAATTATATATATGCCATGATTTTTACATCGATACCATGAGGAAAAGCTGTCATATAGATATTTTGGTAACACTTTACAATAAGGTTCATTAGTTAACATTAGTAAATGCATTAACTAACATGAACTAACGATGAGCAATGCATTAGTTACAGTGTTTATTAATCTTTGTTAATGTTAGTTAATACAAATACAGCTGTTCATTGTGCGTCATGTTAGTTCACAGTCCATTAACTAATGTTAACTAATACAACCTTTGATTTTAATAACGTATTAGTAAATGTTGGAATTAATATTAACTAAGATTAATAAATGCTGAAGTATTGTTCACATATTGTACATGTTAAATAATGTAGTTAACTAATGTTAACTAATAAACCTTATTGTAAAGTGTTACCGATATTTTCAATATTATTATATCTTATGCCATGATTTTTACATTGATACCATGAAGAAAAGCTGCCAAAAATTTTGTATTTTAGGCTACTGTCACTTTAAGACCTGACATACGGATTCATTGTACTATTACACATGCGTTTTCTTACTCAACTGTTTACGTTCACTTAATTGTTTTTTACATTATTTGTGTGCATTTAACTGTTTAAGTGCAATAAGCAGTGAAAAAGAACTCAAATTAAACTGTGAGGCTGCTTTATGTGACACAAAATTAAAAAAATTTTGCACAATCTAATGCCGAATTTAAAGCCTTGTAACACCAATAATATGCATCGCGGTCAAATGAAATAAGTGAATAAGGGGTGGGGGTTTTGTGTATCAACTCACTGTTGGAGAGATGTGTTCTGCAGAAAATTTAGTATTGGAAGCATTTCATATATTTCAGAATCGAAATGCATCAGAAAATCTATATCAATCAATCAATAATACACAGAGCGCAGAAGTTATGACGTCACTTTGTAGGCCAAAACTCGGAAGTTAGCATTTTAGCACTTCCGAGTTCCCTCACCCTAAAGTCTTATGGGTTTTTTGGAGCCCGTTCTCATCCTTTATCGTCATATAAAACGCAATATGACAAAACGGCGCAATGCTACGCACATTGGCACCCTTTATCGTTAATATAAACACGCGAAAACCCAAGGCGTAATAAATCCAATAAATCCTTTAGCATAATATGAGACTACCCTACCCCACACCTAAACCTAACCATCACAGCCGCGTGTTATATTGAACGATACACGGATGCCATGTGCAGTAGTCATAGCGTCGTTTTTGTCTTATAGCGTTCTATATGACGATAAAGGATGAGAATGCGTTGGTTTTTTGAATGGGTTTTTGTTAAATCGCCTGAAGTAAGGTCTGTGGTTAATGTCTCTAAATATTTTCACGATTTTGATGTATGACATAAAACACACCAGTAATAACCTGCTTGTGCCTAAACTTTATTGTGTCTGCTTGTGGTTTTTTGAACTTTATATAGGCTTCAAAATGTATAAATTTTGGATTAACTTGTAAAGATTATCCTTATAGTCAAAACGTGTAAGGCTCATGGAACTCATTGGTGGACACAGATCTTATTTTTTGCGATTTTCCAAAAGTCTATGGGGAAAATGCATAGCTTTTCGAATCAACGGAATCCATTTGCCGCTAACTTCTGAGTTGTCCTAATAAGTGACGTTATAACTTCGGCACTCTATTTCACTCTATTATTTTCAAATTCCGATAACACTTTATTTTCCGTGTGCGTGATATAGAGTAATTACTTAAAGGAGCTGTATGTAAGATTGTGGCCAAAACTGGTTACTGCAATAACATTCAAAATACCGTAGAGCAGTGTATCCCCTTCCCCCGACTCGAGGTTGCCAGATAGGCGGCAGGATCCAACATTTTTTATCTGACACATTTGTAGCGGCTGACTGGTAAATCGATAGAGGGTAGAGCATCATACCAAAACACAACATGACAACATCAACATCAGTTGAGGGCTGCAACTTTACTTTTTAAATGACAATATCCTGGCTGGACTACTGTTGTCAGTGATATAAGTATTTGAAATGAACATGATTTCTTAATGTCTAGTGATATATCAGGGCCATTTTATGATTATTTTAAATAAATTTCTTACATACAGCTCCTTTAATTAATTACTTCAGTAGTAAACATTGTAATAACATGTAACTAAGTTATGGAACAGCCTGTACTTACAGATTGTAATTACACACATGTAATAGGCAGCTACTGTTACACATGTGTAACAGGCAGAGTCAGTTACATATGTTTTACCGACTTGGTACAATATAACAAGTACTTAATATGTTACTAAGGTAAAAAGCCTGCAGTTACACATGGTCATTTTGTACCTTCTAAAATAAAGTGTATCAAGTACTTAAGTGCACCTCATGAGTATCTACATACCTTATCCATCTGAATTAACCCTCTAGTTCACAGCTTAAATACATGCAGTAGCTTCTTAATTACATTCAATTTACATAATATTACACAGGTATAAGCTACGTAAAATAAAGTGTATCAAGATTGTACTTAAGTGTACTACATGTGTATCTACAAACCTTATCCATGTAGTTTAGTTTAAATTAGGCTTAACTCCCTCGTTCACAGCATAAATGCATGCGGTAGCTTCCTAATTACATTGCAATTACATAATATTACACAGGGATAAGCTACATAAAATAAAGTGTATCAAGATTGTACTTAAGTGTACTACATGTGTATCTACAAACCATATCCATGTAGTTTAGTTTAAATTAGACTTAACTCCCTCATTCACAGCATAAATGCATGTGGTAACTTCCTAATTACATTGCAATTACATAGTATTACACAGGGATAAGTTACATGAAATAAAGTGCATCAAGACTGTACTTAAGTGTACTTCATGTGTATCTACATACCTTATCCATATGTAGTTTAGTTTAAATTAGGCTTAACTCCCTCGTTCACAGCATAAATGCATGTGGTAGCTTCCTAATTACACACCTTATACACATGAAATACACTTAAGTACAATCTTGATACACTATTTTAGAAGGTACAAAATGACCATGTGGAACTGCAGGCTTTTTTCACACCTTAGTTACATATCTAAATAGTTGTTGTTACATTGAGTAGTGCAACATACTTTTTTATATAATTACATTGTACCAAGTCGGTAAAACACATGTAACTGACTCGGCCTGTTACACATGTGTAACAGTAGCTGCCTATTACATGTGTGTAATTACAATCTGTAAGTACAGACTGTTCCATAACTTCGTTACATGTTAATTACATTGTGTTACATGTTATTACAATGTTTACTACTAAGTAATTCATTAAGTAATTACTTTGTATCACGGACACCGTAAAATAAAGTGTTACCCAAATTCCTTTTAAAAGATGAGAAATCTATTTACTGTATTATATATAAAATTCAACCCACCAAACTAGTAGGACTGACTGCGAGTGTTAATGTCAAGCTGTGTCCATCCATGTAGACATTTTTAGTAGAAAACAGAGGTGATGAAGTCATATATTTTGAGTTCTAATTGAATAACAGTATTGACATAGTAACCGCTGCTTAGCTGAACAGACTCCAATTGCCCATCAGAAACCAGTCCTGTGCTAATGCAGGCTCCAATGTAACCACGCCATTGTTTTCCTGTTCTCTTAAACCTTTCACACGTCTTTTTTCTCCCTCCCTTGCTTTTCCTCATGGGGGCTTATTATACACTTCTGGAGCTCTAAGAGGAGGCAGGGAAGCTCTCAGTGGGAAGCCTGAAAGCCCAGTTTGCGGCTGGGGTAAGTCTGCAGGAGCATCTGCTGCCCGCGGCTGGGTTGGAGCTCTGACGCGTGGGTCTGGAGAACTATTCCGGAGTCGCTGTAGTTCAAACGAATGCCAGCGGATTAACATATCTACTAACACAGTGGAGAAAGGCTGGATGAAAAAATGAAAACCTGAAATGCTTGTGTCCGTGTTCAGATCGACTAGCGTGAAATGCCGCAGCATATGGTAGGCGAGGGGACACACGTGCTGCAGCCAGATAACATCACACTTGGTTTTCCTGTCTTTCTGTCTTTTGTCTTTCCCCGTTTCTGCCTCTCGGTCTTTTCAACTGATTCCATCCTTCTATCTGTTTGTTTCTCCCTGTTGCACTCTGCCTCTTCCCCTAATTTGTGTAAACGTGCATGCAAAATAGCTTATGCAAATACTCATGTACACAAGAATGTAAAACCATATGGATCCCTCAGTAGTACGATAAGAGATGGCACACAGCACATACCCCACGCACACGCGCACAAAGAAAAAGACATTTCTCAGTTCCCCTCCCTTTTTTTCTCTCTTCCTGGCCTGACACACAGCCCTTGGATCTATTCCCAGAGCTGACCCCTTAGTGGGGACATTGATGTAGGCTTGCTAATGATGAGAAATGGAACCATAATGCCGGCTGTTAAACCTCGGGGGCGCACAACAAATGTGCTTCAGAACCCGGCATTTGTCTCTGAATAGATTAGGTCCTAGCTGTGGTAACCTTATATTTAATCTTTCTACCTCTTGCTCTACCTCCCTCTCTCCCTTCGCTGGGCCAGTAGCTGTTCCTCATGATAAATAATACTTTATCATTCTCCGCCACAGCGCGCAGCCAGACCGCTTTAACTGTTTCCGCTCCGCAAAGAACAACGTGATGCTTGCCTTTTGTTTTTACGTGTGTCATAATTTATCCGCACCTGGAATGACGATGCTGGATCTATAGTGTTTCGTTTCACATTTACATGCCACACGAGTCCCATGAGTATTTTACCTGGGCATCCAATTTGGATGTTCTCCATATGGAATGATAGTATTCCAGCCAGCATGCATAATGTGAAGAATTTAGAACACATGTTGTTCAATTGAGATCCGCCTCGTTGCCTTGTTAGTGTGTTCAGTTGTAGGAAAATGAGAGCAAGTTATATTAAGTCTCTCTGAGGAGGTTTTTTTTTCTTCCATCCAATCATTATGAACACCTTTTTTCTGTGACATTGTTCTGAAAGCTCTCAGAAAGCGAGATCATACCCTTGTTATTCTCCTCAGAAAAAAAGAGCTGCAACGACACGGAAATCTGATAAATTGGCACCACAACATATTAAATTATCAATGCACATGAAAAATTCATTCTAGAATGCCTTTCACACTTTCTGAGTCAGTGCGCAATTTACTTTTATCTTGTTAAGGCAGGGAAATTTTATTATGGAAAAATAATGCCACTGTTTTTTTTTTCTCTCTAGACTCTCTCTTTCGCTGCTAGTTTCTCTCTCTGATCCATTTTAAATGGTTGCAGTAATGGTGCAGAAAAATAGGATGAAAATGAGAAATCGCTCATGAGTAGATTATAAATATTCATGTGAACGATAACTATGTTAGGCTGCTTTTCTGAGTTCTGCTGTTGAGAAAGTCTGTCCCCGCCACAGAAATGTCTTGGTGGTTCTTGCTTAGTCTCAAAGTTCTTGCAAATTTCTAAAAGACTGTGGTTCTGAAATGTTTACATTTCCAAACGCTGTACTTGTCAAGTGTGCATTCATTATGAAACACGGTTGGTGGAACGTGTGATATGATCTTGCGCATTCTTTAGCCAACAGGCCGAGCTTCTTCAAAAGGTATAATTTTGCTGGCATGTGGTCAAACACTAACCAATGATTAAAGAAAATTTGTGTAAGCGCTTTGATAAATCACTTCCTGTATTTGTAGAACCGATCTGGAATGGCTTCTATCATGGAATTTTGGTTGCTGATTTAAATGATTTATAGCCACAATTTGAAATAACGCTCTATGCCCCACACATGTAATATATATATTTATTTATTTGCACACAAGTTAAAGTGAACGTCCTTTCGTAACATAGGCTAAGTCTTTCCAAACACACATCCAAACAACCCATTTAACTCTTCTGAATGACACAAACAGAAGCCATGTAAAGTAAATGCAAAGGTGTTTGGGAGAGTACAGAAGTGGCCATGACCTCATCTGTCAGCAGTAGAATTGTTTTTTACCATCATTACATTATTTAAAATGAGGGAGTTTAAAAGTTTTTTTTTTTTTAAAGTGGTATGAGGTTTAAAAAAGGACAGCATTTAGATGCATGTGATTGTCATTATTTACATAACCAGATGTTATTATAAAATCATATGCTCTTTTTTAGTGGAACATAAAAAGAGAAATGTCTCTTCCTTTTTCTATACAATGACAGTCATCTGAAAAGCTCCAAAACACCATAAAAGAAAAGTGGTTCTTATTTTCCAAGTCTCCTGATGCCTTATTTGTGCATTCACTGATATTCTTCGCCCTCTAGTGAGCTTTTAATGTGCAACTTGATTTGAACTTGTGAACCAAATAAGTCTGATTCATAACAAATTGTTCTTTTGATCTAATGAGCCAGTTGATTCGTTCCAAGTCTGGCTGATTCGAGTGTTAACCACGTGCAGGCCAAGGATATCAACGACTTAAAGGGGTGATGAACTGAGAAATCAAATTTTCCTTGAGCTTTTGACATCTAAAAGGTCATCATATTATAAGAATATCCTGTAAGTTTCAGAACTGAAAACATCCTTGTTAGTCCAATAAAAGCTTTTATTGACATCAGCCTCAGCAAACGACTCGTTTTTCAAAGTGGGGAACTATGACGACAAAGAGGATAAAACACCACCCCGCTGAAGAAGATCAACGCCTACTTCAGACACGGCTGGTTTAGCCCCAGCCCATTGATTCGCATATTACACGCATAGCGTACCTCATGATGACAAACCGGATACGAGCTAACAACAATACAAAATATTGTGCAGAGCTTGGTTGTAGAAGACAGTCACTGCATAAGCTTCCTCTGGATTCCAATAGGACTGCATGGATAAATTTTATTTTTAATGACGTTCCAGCTGATGAGGTAAAGCATTGTCCGTCTGTTCGCTTTATTTCACTGAGGATTGTTTTGTAAACAAGACTGGATTTGCAGACCGATTAAGAGAAAAGAACGGTGCTGTGCCGTCTATATTGGATCTGACAGGAATTGTGCAACACACGGACTCTGGGTCGAACATCTATGGACGAATCATTCCGGTTGCCATTTTACAACATTGGATGTTTTCAAAACAATTTCCCCAAGTGCATCGACGAGACTCATTATAATATGCAAAACTGTTATCCACTCACAGCAGTGGGCGTTTACTTCCAAGTCTTCAATGCGAGCGCCCATAAAAACCGAAGCGTTTTCAGCAAGGCTCAAAGACTGTGATAGAAAATAGCCTATTACTTATTCATTTTGATGTTTTTGAATGCAAAAACCAAGCGAACGTCATAAGTTGACCTCAGACAACAATATAATAAAATTTAAAAAGCCAGTTCATGACCCCTTTAAAATTTGGCCAGCTATTGTATGTCTTTCAGAGACTTGGAATACTTATTTGTTTCATTCTTCAAGTGTAACGTGTGGTAACTAGTCATATATGGAAAAAAGCAATGACATTCCACAGAGTTTGGAATGACATGAGGGTGAGTAATAATGACAGAATTTTAATTTCTTCAGTGAACTATCCCTTTAAACCTTCCTCTCTTTATGCTGATCTGCCATGTTTGGTGATGCAAATTGCTGTAACTTGCCCAAGGTGTTCCATCATCAGAGGGGCATAATTATCTTCGGCAACAACCAATATTGGATTGTTAAGCCTGAGGATGAGATGCCCAATGAGGCCTGCACTCTCTCTCACTCTCTGTCTCTCTCTTGGTTGAGCTCTGACAGATGAATCTACAGGGAAAGATAGCTGAAAGGCAACCTGAGGCAACTCTCGCTCTGCCTTTTTTCTCTCTTTCTTTCTCCATCTCTATCCCTAGCTTGGTCTTGCCTCTTTCTTTCAGATTTTGTCTTCAGAGCGCTCCCAACGTCTTTGCGTCTGATGGTGCTTTTTGTTGCAAACCAGCTCGCACTGTCGAATCCTTCTTTCAAACTTTACATGACTTTGAATTTCTAGTTCTGTCTTTCATTCCATAGATCTTGCCTAAAGTTAAAATCATTTTTCTGTCATCAGATGTGCCTATGGATCTATAGACGTTCCAAGAGTTCCCTATAGGCAAAGTGAAAACCTATTATTGTCGACACAGTTTGTCTCTGTGGTCATCATTTTGCATCTTCACAAACCAACGTGATCTCATGAGAATACGTATGCATTTGTACGTAAAGTGTCGTTCTATCATACGTATGTATAATTACGTTTTATATGCGCAGAAACGTATAATACAGACGTATTTACAGTATTAAAACGTAAAATATTTACGTATTGACAGCACAAAAACGTCATTTATTTACGTATGAACAAATCCACCGACGTACACATTTGTACGTATGATGTATCACAATTTATTCATATTAATATCGTAGCATTATGTTTTGACCCTATTGCATTCCACGGTCTTATTAATTAAGTTTTTAGTCGCATTTATTGATATAATACTCATAAATATTAACATTTTGCTCGTTTCGCCTGCATGGTGTTAAACAATACAATATAAAACCTTAAAAATACATTCTTTAACGTTACTCGTTTAACCGTTTTGTAATAGTTTATTAACCTTGAGACACAAAGCGTTTTCTCCTATAAAAAACACAACAAAATTCACAAAAGACATCAATTTTATTAGGTTGATGTAATCCAAATCTTTAGAATCCATAGTTGTATGCAAGAAACAACTCCTAATTCAGCCTCTTATCCTGTCGTGATCTTCGTCTCTCCATTCTCAGCAGCGACCGTACATGTCAAACGCGGAGCTGGTTATGAATTCAAATTCAAAAAATGCGCCCTTGAGAAGCGATACGTCATGTTTTACGGCAGTGATATCAAACGTTCATTGACTCTTCCCTGCTTCATCACAGATTGCGACATGAAGGACTGTGAGACGGTTGGTTAATCATTTATAATGGAGAAGCGCGAACCGAAGCCGGACTAACATTTTCATTGCTTAGTAATTTCATTTCTGCTCCGTACTTCATACAAAACTATTACAATATTGCCAGAGAAGACTGCGACTGCAACGCATCATCATGTGAACGGCTTTTGGTATTCGGTTTTGACATTTTCGCAATAAATAAATTATAGTGATTATACTTGTTTGTTAGTTATGTTTTTCTTTATAATTGTAGTTTGTTACATGTTAGTTTTAAGGAATTGTTATGGGTAGGTTTAGGGGTAGGAGTAGGATTGGTGGCTCAAAATAGATTTTAATGCTAACGTTATATTGTTAATAAAACTGCCCTTTCCCAACACCGTTTTATCCTTTTTTATATTATGTATAAAATGGGTATGTTTAGGTTTGGGAGGTTACGGGATCTTACATTTATCTATAAAATGGTAAAAAGGGAAATTATACAGATATCTGTATGATATAGAATATACGTAAACAGTTTACGTTTTTTAGCTGTAAAAACGTAATAATGTTACGTTTAAATGTTGCAGATACGTCCATATTATACGTTTCAGCATCTATCAAAACGTACTAAAAAGTATGTTTTCTATCTTTGCAAAAACGTTAAATACCTACGTATTAACAATGAGACCAGGCTGCACAAACATATTCTATGCAGGGCCTTTCAAAATGACGTTTGAGTTTAGAACAATGATTCACAAAGACGCAGAACAAGTTTGTAAATAATGTGTTTATTCACCCTTGCTTAACTCAAAGGCCTCAAGTCGCTGTTGGCAGTGAGATTGGACTTTTTTATGAATTATATTTGTATGATGTAGTCATTTACAAGATTTAATTAATATTCTTCAGTGCAATAAACTAATCAGGATAAAAGATAGTATGACATTTGTTACACTGCCTGATTCATGATCTCTCCATTCCATGTACTGTTTTTCTCTGAATGCCTGATGGTTTTAATAGGAAGTGTGTCAGGAAAGGGGATGACCTATAATCACAATCAGCTGGTAAATAATCACAAGCTTTGCATTCCATGCAAAAACTTCCTTGAAGTACCGCAGACATTGCATGCTTTATGGAGCAGTCTACACTGTTTAGCCACTGATCAAATCAAAACAAGAACAGTGTTTGGTTAGTTTGCAACACTGTTTTTAGTGTTTAAAATACGCCATTCATTTGGTTCGCATTAAGGCCAGCCGCAGCTTGAATCACTTGGTGAAAAAATGGCTTTGATTCAGTCAAGCTGTATTACATTGTCTGCACAGTTTATAGGTCAAGCCCTCAATAAAACACAAGATGTGCAATTCTTCTTTCTGAAAACATTTAGGAACTTATTCTCTAGAAATTGTGCCCTTTACTCTTGGTCTTTGCCACTTTTGCCCATTAATTCAATTTGACTGCAGAGCAAATTTGATCTCACTAAATTGACCCACTTGCAGAATACTGTAGATTCAGACTTCTTATTCTTTTTGAACACCGATTCAGAAACTGTCGGATCCCGTCTCATCTAGTTGTGAGAGGATGAATTTGCCACAAGGGCGACATCTTAAAGGGATAGTTCACTTTGAAATTAATTTTTGATATGTTTTAGCTTACCTCAAGGGCATAGGTGTCTTTGTATGGACTATGGGACTTCTCTGTACATGCTTTTTGAGGTGAACCCAGGGTGAACCCCATAAACCTCCATTATATGACTGACAGACAAGAACGGATTTGACCTAAAAATATCAAAATTGAAAATACTGTGGAAACAAAGATGTCTTGGATGCCCTTGAGGTAAGCTAAAACATATCAAAAAATAATTTCAAAGTGAACTATACCCTTTAATAACCATGCTTTTGAGTAAATATTTCAATTGCACAGATTAAATTCAAATGTATTTGAATAGCGCTTTTCACAATATATATAGTTTCAAAGCAGCTTTACAGAAAATGAAAATACTTGTTTTCTCTAACAGTATTTTTTTTTTTTACATTTGTTTAATAGCCGTTGGATGAACTAAGTGAAGAAAACCACACTGTGATATTCTAAAGGATCAAGTATAGAGGTTTTTTTTTTAAAGTCAAGGGCATTCTACTTTACTTAAGTAGAATAAATAGTGCATACTTTTTACTTTTACTTCATTACATTTTGCAGCAATTATTATACTTTCTACTCCACTACATTTCTACAACTTCTACTTTCTACATTTTCTGACCAGTTTTTCCCCTGCCAAAACGTAATCTGACCGTCCGTCCGTTGCACGTTTGTCTCACCAGTGACGTTTGGTTGCCATAGATATATCAACTCGGTCACACTAAATGCGCCTCGCACGACAGTGCATTTATCGTGCAATTTATACACGAAAATTTGTATTTACGTGCATAGGAAATGCACCGTGTGTAATATACGGTTGGTTAGGATTATGGCAAGCCAAGAGGTTCAGAATTACACCATAAATTAATCACGTTTAACTGCCAAACATAGTTATTAACATATAGTAAGGATAATCATGATGTGTATATTGCCTAATTAATTGCAAGCTTGTTTCAGAAATGGTGACAACTAATTTTTTCCATCATTATATGAGTATTAGGTTGAATGAGTTAGAATGAATGTTTTATTAATCATTAGAAAATAGACATTAAGAGAATAAATTGTTATGCAAGTACTTTTACTTTTAATACTTAAAGTACATTTAAAATCAGGTACTTTTTACTTTTTACTTAAGTATGGTTGTCATTGTGTTACTTCGACTTTTACTAAAGTAAATATTTAACTGGTTATTTGTACTTTTACTTAAGTACTGAAATTCAGTACTTCCTCCACCACTGGTCAAGGGCAAGTTGTCAAGTTCATTGGAAAAAAAATCCAGCTTTTCTATAGGTCTGTAAATGTTGAATATCCCTGTGTTTGTGAACAGCTCATTGTATATGCTACAATTGGCCTAATACTTTGACATCTATGAAAAGGTATGGGAGAAAAGGTAATTCTTTGCATTGAATTGAAAGTCGTCCATATCATATGACATTTATAAATGTCTGCTAGAGCGAGTTATTTTTTTCTTCTTAAAAGAAAAGGTTGGTATAAACTCCACCTCTCATCCATCGATTGCTTTGGTCTTGTCCTGTGCATGTTTTTTTTTTGTTTTTTTTTCAACACACCCAGCAGAGTGTCCGCTTGAAGCGCACTTCAGCGCGCGCTCACGGAACAACACTCGCTCCCGTATGTGCCTGGAGAGCCTCGCGCAGCGGAGGCGCTGGACGCGCTCAATTCGTGTGGGGACTTTTAAAACCTTCCAGATACGTCGAAAACCAAAGGATTCGCTCAATTATTCGAGCTAAACGAGATTACCAAGAGCTCCAATCCATGGGATGTTGTTCTGCGCTGTTTTTGGCAGTGAAAGCGAGCGGTACTTCTGCTGGGAATCTATTGTTAATGATCTGTCATAGGAGCTTCCACGACTTGGGATTCATATTTATCGCCTTCACCTTACCTTGACTAAAAACCCGATTCTGTTCACCTGAGCGAGGAATGTATGACTCATTGCTGAACAGATATCAATCTGTCTGATCTGTCGTTAAAAATATCCCCCGCTTCTGACAGCTTTCGCCACCGCAGTCGTTAAAAACGTTCTTCTGAAGATTTATTGTTGGGACAGGTTCGTATTTCTTGTCCGCCTTCAGTCGGTAGAGAGCTCGGCGGAAAAAAGAAAGAAAAAATCTGCCGTAGCTTTCATACGGCTTACTGGATGTAACGGAATTGCATTATATTTGTCATCTTTGCCAAGTATTTTCTCCGATGGAAGCGAATCTAATATAGAATTCGGTAAGGATATGTTTTCAATAAAGAATGAGCCTATGATAATGAATGTCTTTTATGCTTCTGAAACCTGACGTTATTTTTATTTTGCCGAAAATATATTTTTTTAATTCTGTTTTATGAAAAGAAAAGGGGGGAGGAAGACAAATGAAAACCACACCGCATTTGTCCGAAGACTTATGAATAAGGAAAACCAAATAGCGGTTCAGGTTTTGTTCTATAGATTGAATGTGTTATTTCCCTCACGCACTGATATCGCAAGCAATACGTTAAGTCACTGACTTTCATTCGGTTTAATGCCTTATTGTGTACGTCCGCTTTGTGTTTTGCAGCTTTGTTGTGTTTTTATTCAGAATCAAATGATAAATACGCGTCTGAAATCTTTATTTCTTTCTATATGGACTTTACATCCGTCAAGGTCTGGCTTTTTTATTGAGAATCTTTTTTTCTTTACTTAATTTGTTGCTCAGGCTTTGCCTATGGGTCACTGACATGCTTATTTATTTATTCAGTAATAAATTACAATTTCATTTCACATTTTCTTTGATGCACATATTTTCAATTTCAGAAGGAAATTTCTTTTTGGCATTTTTGTAGAGGTTTAAGTAAATGTGTCAAAATAGTGCAACCGTCAGGGGATTATTTTATTCATTTATTTACTTTTAAATCTAAAAAAACGTTGTTTGCCATTTTTTTTAAAGATACAAATTATGAATAAGCAGTTATGCATTTATAAATTACTAATAGCCTATTTGAAAAACTTTGGTCCACAAATACAAGTCAGTGTGGTGTTACCAACCTGCAGGAAGCCATTTTGTTGTCATGTGATATAAAATAATAATAAAAACATATTAAAATCTGATCAACCCCTTTAGACCCTGATGATTGTTTCAAGGTCATTTAGTTTCATAATCTTAAATATTTGACCCCTTTTTTACAACTAATGAAATCATTTTTTTTAAATATATATATTATTTAAGTAATGAAGGTAGTTCACTCATGTGACTTCATGGTTTGAAATATTAGTATAAAATATTTTAGTCTGTTTGTACTCGGTTACACCTCTTGATTTTATTTTTTTAATAGGCATTAAGTAATTTAATGTACACAAATTATGTAAAGATGGCTTTTCATCCTCTTTTATTATCTCCTTTTTTGTCATTGACCCATTGTCATCATTTCTTTCTGTGTCTTTGCACACACAATTTTACATTTACATTTGTCAAGCTCTGGCATTGTATAGCGAGTTGCATTCATTTCATATAGCATAGGATATCTAGACTAATCATCCGTTCAAGGTTACCCAAAAGCCCTTTTGCATAAGCTGTGCCTTGGTTGCTTGCGGTTCCTGAGCAAATCTACCTTTAACAGTTGTTATAGTTGGCTCCATCTTGGGTAGGAAATTTGGACATGGAAACAAATGAGTTTTAGCTGATTTTGAGTTAAGAGAATGCCTAAAACGTCCCCGACTTCCATACGGTGATGTCAACGGCTTGCCTCAGGCTGGGCAGCGCATAGATCAGGGATTTTGGTGGTTTGTTTTCTGTCAGCATTGGCGCTTTGAATGAGATTTGCATAGAGGATTTGCATCGAGACCATTTAAGATACTCGTCGCCACCTTAACAAATCATGTTTATGGCTTGCACTGCATCATTTTACATTGCTGGTGTCTTGTGTGTTGATATATGATAATTATGTGTTACTCGCATTGCATAATGTGTTATGAGCACACAGTTAAAGCAAATTGATTGCTGCATTGCTCAGCTGTATGAATTCAGATTTACACCCAGAAGTTATAAGAAGATATGGACTACTATTTCACATAGAGTTTCTCCTCTCTGAACTGTCAGGGACTTTTGAGACTGGGTCAGGTGGCTGTGAGGTCACAGGATTAACTTATTGCAAACTTTGCTGGTTTAAATTTCATAAGATTTGTGGGTAAATATGTGGATTATTGTCAAGAAAGATTTTTACTCTGATTTCTACTTTCATTACACCAAGTAGCAAGACTTCCATAGAGTATTTGCGATATGAAATAGCAGTAAGTGAAGCAGAATTGCAGTGACTGTTAAAACGATGCCCGTTCACCTTCACCTTCCTCTCCGACAAATCAAATGTGTATTTCTTCTTTTTTTTTCGTGGCCAGAAGCTAATCTTTAATCTTGTGCAGATGCAGCTCTGGAATTAGCTTGCAAGCGCTCCCTCATTCGTATCTTCAAACCCTCCACTTATCAGGCGCGGAGAGCAGATATGGCCGGGTTCTGGCTCGCAGTCCTGATAAGAGGGTGAAGAAAAATCTGCCAGCTATTTGTAATATAAGAGTCGAGGCGGATCACAGCCTAGCCTGATATGACGGACCTTCCGGCACGAAGCTAACATCTTGAGTCCTCTTAGTCCGATGAAAAATAAATGGAGTTTTGTCTAAATGAAGTAGACAAACATGGAGCAGGAAATGAATATGTTTTCACCTATCTCCATAATGACTTGATTTATTCGGTTGTAAACTGGGTTCATTAATGTTAGTGATTAGAGAGTTCTTTTTTATTGTTAAATGGTAATGTTATCAAGGGTGTTACCATGTGCATTAGCTATCATGTAAGATAAATGAATTTATCTTACAGATACCCTGAATTTTGATACGAGTTTTTCCTGTAAAGATATAAAATTTAGCTTTTATTATATTATATTATTAATTAGTCTCTGGAAATGGGTGATATTCTGTGATAATTTTGACCAAGTTGACTTTTAGCCCTTAGGAATTGCGTACACTCTAAAAATACAGGTTCTTTATTGGCATCTATGGTTACATGAGGAACCTTTAACATTCATGGACCCCTTCCATTCCCAATATACTTCTTTATAGTGGAAAAAAAGTACTTAGATTTTAAAATGGTTATTTTAAGACCTGTTCACTGAAAGGTTCTTAGTGGAACTAAAAATATAGGCGAATTTTTCTATAAAACACCCTTTTTGGGACCTTTGTTTTTTAAAGTGTTCTAAGAGTTAATAGTATTTTGCCATTGTCAACGAAGAAGATTTTGGTTTTTGTGACTATTAGATGCACACCAAACAGAAAACAAAAAAAACTAAACTATATGTTGCAATTTTTTTTTAAATTGAAGAAATAGTTGCATTTAAAGCTTTTTTTATATTATACTATATGGTTATTTTGAGGTGGTGTCGTTATATTGTGCTTACTCAAATAAGTACTGAGTAAAATTAATGAAGTAATGTACTTACTATAGAGTTACAATTAGGGTTTTGTTTAGGGTTCGTTGCTTGTAATTATGTATAATAAGTGCATGTAGTAACATGTAACTACGTCACCTTAAAATAAAGTGTTCCCCATTATATTATTTTCTAGTAAAAGGCAATATATCTTTGAGGCTATACTACATATTTTATAGAAAGTGACCTTTCCTATGAGTAAAATGCATTGAGTTTTGAGATGGTATAATACTAGTTTAATACAATGGACTGCCATAACAATATAGCCCATTTTTCCCTTTCTTTTTCTCTTTCCCCCGTCTTATCACTTTACTCTTGGTAAATCCCTCTAAGCTTTGAGATGTTCCCATCGTCTTTTTTCTTTTCTTTTTTTATCCTGTCATTTTTTTTCTTCTAAATGTCAAACGCTCACACACGCCTTCACACGAGAACACAACAGCAATGTGCCGAGGCCTTTTGAATACCTCCAGGTATTGCTGAAGTCATAGGTCAGTGACTCACTGGATTTCAAGCTGGCTGCACACAGCGGATACAGCTGAACGGGTCCGGTGCACACGGCACACTGTGCTTGTCTGCTACGGAAACGCTAAAGCTGGATGTCAGGGAGTTATTCCTCTCTGCTTGGGTCACGCTGGCTGGCTGTGCTGCTGCTGTTGTTTTGTCAAAGCCTTGCAGATTAACCACAGCCACTACACTTCAAACACAGAGGCAGGCGGATGAATAATTCCAAGACCTCGCTCTTTAATCTTGTGTGATCCCGTTCCAATTAGCCATTGTGTACAGGTGCATAGTGCCCTGCTTTTTTGTTCAATGAAAGAATGGCGCACCAAAGGCGTCCTGTCTCTTTTGTGCAGGGTGTCTCTTTCTCTACCTTGAATGTGTTTTATCTGGAGTATATTTTGAGTGTGTGAAGGTGGGCCTATTTTCAGTGTCTAGACTCTTGAGTGAGTGTCAAGATTTAGGCTACGTCCATTCCCGCATACATTTAAAAACATCAAAACTGAGCTTCTAGAAGACCTAGTCTCCCAAATAGATACATTTGAAAACACTGTTTTTGTGTTGAAGTGTGGACTCTGAAATGTTTTACCGTACGTCACACCGCCGTCGGCGAGAGCGGCAAAATTCGCTCTCGCCACCCTGCCAGCGACGCCGTGGAAATATTCGTGGACGCTCTGATGCTCTGACGTAGATCGAATGCGTGATCTTTTTAAAACTGTATTTAAAGGGACACAAAAACTGTTTTGTGTTGAAGTGTGGACTCTGAAATGTTTTACCGTACGTGACACCGCCGTCGGCGAGAGCGGCAAAATTGCTCTCGCCACCCTGCCAGCGACGCCGTGGAAATATTCGTGGACGCTCTGATGCTCTGACGTAGATTGAATGCGTGATCTTTTTTAAAACTGTATTTAAAGGAGCCGCAAAGCAAACAAGCATGTCGATTGTTATTTTTGCAGAAAATTGATGCAAAAATCTCCTATTTTGCTTTTTTTTGGTTCGGAACTTAAGTTTACAGGACTGCGTTCTCTGGAATTCTCTCAAACGGAACACTTCTACATTCCGAATTGGTTGCCGCCAAACCACATCATTGCTTATTACCATAAAGTTGAACTGACTTTAACTCTCCTTGCCGCTCTCGCCGTCTCTCATTGAAAATGAATGACTTCCGGCCACTTTGACGCTCTGACGCGGCGATCTGAACGCACAGTCACTCATAATGTACCCATGTGGTTGTAGACCATTATTGTGCTCGCTATTCACTTTAATAGTCTTGCTAAGGATATGTTACTTTGTACAATCTTCACATTACATTCAAGCAAAGAGGACACTGACAAGTTTTCAAATATATCCAGATTAATGTGGACATAGCCTTGGAGTGATTCTCAGAACAAATGAAGATTTTATTTTTCCCAAATGTGGCTTTTTCCTGCATTCCTCAGCGCTGTGCTTTCCGGCCATGCACATGCATCTTTTGTCACCTTTATAGCTCATAATTAAATGTACCTTCCATTGTGTCATGTGGAAAATTATGTAAGCCCACAGCCCAGACATGCTATTTACTAGCTGTTTTTTCCTCTAATAATAGAGGAAAGTGACTGAAGAGGAGAGGATGGAAGAGTAAAAGTTCACGCCACCTGAGAGAAGTGCCACATTGATATAATTCACGGTTATACCATTTGAGAAATTCTTTGCCGAAGCTATTTGCTCGTGTACTTATCTCAGACCTGCTTTAGGATGTAGATGAGTATAGCAATGTTGTACAGCACGTCCCCTAGGAAGTGCTTACTAACAAAACCCATTTAAAGCATTTGTGTCACTGTGTGAATAATGATTTTGGTGTTTGTGACTTTAAGATAAGAGTGTAACAGCATTTTGCAATATTTTTGTAAGCATGTTTGAGAAATTGTTGTGTATAGAGCCTCGTCTGATTTTAATGTGGACTGAAACAAAGTCTTTCGCATGAACGTGTTGCAGGAAGTTTCGTGAAAAAAACCCGTCTCTGTCTTAGCTGGAGGTCTCTGTGGCTTTTACAGATGCTAAGTCAGATGTGCAGTGATTGTTTCAGATTTACTGCCTTCCCCTTCCTTTCAGGGCATCTGCATTCTACCGTTCACTGCTCTCATATTTCCTTTTAAGCCCTTTCACTGGCACTGGATTAAATCCTTGTTTAATCTGGTCCCTTAGCCGCTTTCTCTCCTTACTAAGCAGATTTGTGAAGGGAGGTTTCATTAGATGTTTTTTTTTTCTTCCTGGGATGTGTAGAATATACAACGGGTGGTCCGCCTAGGGTAAGGAGGAGTAAGAAATGGGAGATGAATGAAGACTGAGACAGAAGACGCAAAAGAGAGGGAAAGAAGAGAAGGTTAAAGATGGCAACAGGGCAAAGAGAAAGCGAAAAGTAGAAGGGGAGGGTGAACGAAAGATGGCCAACATTAAAACCATAAGGCCTCTTTGTTAGTGTGGGGCTGACAAGCTGCCGTTCACATTAGGGTAATTAACACCGCCACAGATTGCACAACAGCTGTGCAGTTTAGCACTGTGGCAACATCAGAGATCTGAGAGTGAGCCTGTGCAAACAGTGGCCTGTGCTGGGCTAGTTAGACTACCACTATTTAGATAGGTGCTTAAACCGCACTCTGTAGTACGTGACGTCCGCCAAGCACCGTGTGCGGTAAAGCTTGGCTCGACAAGCCACTAGCTGTTTGTGTAGGAGGTGTTTCTGGCTATAAATTGTACTTTATGCAGTTTGGTGGCCAACTAGTCTACATTGTAGATACTTTTCTGAGCTACACTTCTTTAAAAATAAAGGTTCTTTAATGCATCTCACAGTAAAACCAGAAAATGTCAGGGAATTGAAGTCATTCGACCCAATCAGTGCTTGTTTGTGATGCAATGCTTGTGGTGCCCGGTCCAATCCACTTTCAACAGTGTTTTTCAGAAATCACTTGCTGCACCTTTAATCGATTCCTAGCTAATCATGGTTTTATTTCCTGGTTATTATTTTTTTTACCGTGTTCTCTTTTCTATTGTGTTTTGCCATGGATATGAATACTTTTTGATGTAACATTAGATTGTTCACTGTTCAGATAAGCCTATTGGTTTCCTGGTTCCTGAAAGCACCAGTATTTAGATGATTTTTGCGAGCACTAGAGCATTTTTAAGAGAGAACTGTGTAGAACTACATTAAGAAGATGAAACCTTGGGCTGTTTATATAAAGTTTGCCCTTGAAGAACATATGTATTTTGTTCGCTATATATAGCATTTCATTTTATTGTGCCTTAAGGGTTGAGAAGGTAGATTCTGGAAATCCTCAGCTCCCAGACTCATGCGATCTGAAGAGTTTAGCAGCTCCTCTGAACTGCGTTTGCCAAAGAGCGGACTGTCGGCAAGGCTTTGGACTTGCTTCATATAATTTCAGTGCCCTCTTCTTGGCAAAGTCTCCTGCAAAAACAAATTATATGTGAGACACAAGTGGCCTGTTTCTTCTTGATTATACTTCATATGTACTGTTTTCATTTTCTGGCTCCCAGTGTTTATCCATCATGTTTTTCCTGGGCACAGATGCCCAACATCTGGATTTGGGTTGTGCACATCAGGAAAATCCTCTACTCACATGTACAACAATTATTACTATATTAAATTGTGCTGCAAGTATTGCACGAGGGCTTGTTATGCTGCTTTCTGTGTCTGAGGGTGGAATATTGTCGAAACTGTTGGGGTTTGGTTCACGCTTTCACGCGTGTTCGTTTGAACGTGACATCCGGAACGCTGTGCAGAATACCAAAGCCACGTGTTGTAAGAAGTTTGCCATTTCGTACCTGAGCAGAAACAAAAGCTTTATTGAATTAAAAGACCTGTACTAGAGAGCTATTTGATTGTTACATTAGATAAGCCAAACATTCCGAAGATTGATTGTAGATAGACTAATGAAAGACTAAACTTTTAGTTGCGCGCACATGCATGTTTGTCATTCTGCTTTGTCTACTTCCCTGCTGCTCTCCACAGGGTTATCTTGTTAAATTTCAGCGAGGTAGTGCTGACTTTAAGAGAGGAGGGAGACATTTCTGTCCACCCCTCTCCATACTCCAGGTGCAGAGTGCAGCGGTAATAATCCAACAAGTGACAGCCAGCTATAATGGGAAGGGAAGGCAGAAGAAGATGGAGAGGTGTCAGGAGCATAAGGAGCCCGGTGGGCTTATCATTGATTGTCGGCTGCGTCATACTGAGGGTTTGAAGGGCACTGGCAGGTGTCGCACACCCACGTACACTGAATTTAATTGGGCCGCATTCAGTACAACTTCTGTAATGCTCTGATTACCCACAGGGAGCTTCGGTCTTAACTCACAAGGTGCCTGTTCATCAGCTGAGGGACAGTAAAAAAGTGTGAGAGAGAGATGAGAGGTGATTCCTGGAGTATTTCTGTCAGTTGCCCTCTTTCCTCAGCGCAGCTCTGGCTGTGTGATATACAGCCTCCAGGTGGGTGGGTTCAAGGCTTGGGTCTGGGTGGGTTTTGATGTGGCTGGCCAGCGTTCAAGTTGCTTGTGTCTGCTATGAGGAGCACTGTAAATAGAGCAAGACCGAGGGAAAGGGCCAGGGCTGAGGTGATGATATTTTGCCACAGGTCACAGATTCAAAGATTATGCATATATTTTTGTTTATGTTTGGTTTTTGGATCTGTTTTACATTTAACCCTCTGGGGACTAAGCCCTTTTTGTTCCGTTTTCTCTATTTTTACATTTGGGCTTATAAACTATATGTAATGGAGATGGAACACCATAATGGTGTTTGGTATCTATGGATTCAGAAGACCCTAAGCTAACATAAGCATGCATGTAATGTGTTTATATAGGAAGTATGAGTGAAAAATGTACAATATACTAGAGAATTTCAAAAACGGAAATTCGATTTTTGTCATTTATTTCTGAAAATCACACATCACACAACAATAGTGAACAGTTTGTGAACAAAAAATATATTTGTCAAAGCCTTTGCTTGACAGACATGTGTAATTGTTAAATAAAATATGTAAACAACAATGAAAAATCTAACTAAATAGTATTTACAAATAGTCCCAGGCGTTTTTCTCAGGAATGCTTACAATTTTCTAAGCAATGCTTATTATAATTCTTTTGTCTTTCTCTCATATAAATCTCAGCGCGCTCTCACTATGTAAAGCCTTGTTTATATCTTCGACGCATTCGTTCGCTTTCTTTTGTCTCCTCCAGCACTCAACGCTGTTTGCATCATATCCCTTACTATATAGTACCACCTCTTGCAAGGCTACAGAGTCCTCAGATTTGCTAAAATAAGTCATGGTAACCTTCCCCTGATTGGGTATGAAATACAATATTACATAGGCAATTTTTCCATTGGTTGTTGCTTGTGAATCTTCCAAACAACATCAATTTCATTGGCCTTTGACAGTGTGTATACAATTAAGCCAGTTATCTCTGGGTGTCCTGTTATCACTGTTTTCAGTGGAATCAGAGGAAGATGGCAAAAAGACCGCACCTCTCTGTCATGAATAGTTTTCAGAGATAAGTACACATTTGTAAAAGTCATTTTGAGCGGTACCGCCCAATCTGTCCTCAGAGGGTTAAATTACTGCATTGTTCTTTAGTATTGTATTTAACAATTTAACAAAATGTGAATGCTGCTTTCTGTGCAAAACCAGGATGTTGTAAAGCTTACCTCTCAACAAGTAATGATTGTAGGTGTAAGCCATGTCCCGTAGAGAATACACAGGTCCAAGAATTGGACAGTACATAGAAAAAGCCACAAGAAAACACAGACTGATTGGTCTCTTTTACAGATATAAAACATGTCACATAAATCACAAGACCTCTCTTACCGCCTTTCGTTTATTGGAGTTTCAAATGAGCCAGGTCTTTGTGTGAGGTGAGGTTTGCACGTTAGAGGGCTTTATCATTGTAAAGCCATTTTTATTGCTCAGTAGGGAAACCTACAGTACATGCCCCCCATCCCGGCCCGCTCCCTCCCCGCCTTTCACCGCATTTACCACTTAGTTAAATCCCCTTCTTTCTCGCTGTAAAGCTTTTAAGCAGTGTGAGGATAGAGTGGGGACTCTGGAGTCAGGGGGAGCCAATCTTGGCCACTGAATCTATGCTCACAGAAGGGTTTTTCTCTCCGTGATGCCTCGCGGTTGGATCCGGGATGATGGGTTAAGGGATTCTGGCATTCCAGGATTATACGCCTTTTATCTCCTTGCTATTTGCCGCAAATCCCGGAAGGATGTTGAGTGGAATTCCTCTATGTCCGCAGACATGATATGCAAACAGGACTATGTCTAAACGACTAGCCAATCCGATTTCTCGTAGATCCACTAGGGAAAGTGTGTGTCGATTGAGTCTTAGAGGATAATCCCAGTGACAAATGAAAGAAAAGGGTTTTTCCCTGTCAGGAATGTTAGCATCACCAACACTAATCTTACATTGGAGCTCAGGTGGTTTTTCTCAAACCGTGGACCTTGCTTGTAAAATGCTATTCCAGTGTTATGATGCAAGTTGGTTTGCTTTATTGAACGGACATGGTTTGTGCTTATTCGATCAAAGGATTCTTTAATTAGCTGCTTAACCTTGCTTTTTATCTGATACTAAACAAATCAATTGATCGGCATGATGCTCTTGTGCCAGGATCGAAAAGAAGAGATGTAGAGAAAATGACCAGTTTGGCATTATGGTGTTCATTGTTGTAATTGTTTGTAAGGGATGCACATTTTTTCATATATTTAATAAATTGTGGACACATACTGTTTAAAAGTGCATGCACGTAAGATAGATAGAAGAGTTTTAATACTGGCCATTTATCAGCCATTTCAGGAAATTAATCATCTTATTGGGATCAGCCAGTAAATGTAATATTGATGCATCTCTACTGGAAAGAGCTGGTGCTCTGAGCCTCGCAAGGACTATTAAAGCTTTTAACAGGCAGAGAGACAGAAATTCTTCCTTGCCATCATGTGCCTCCTAGTAATGTGGGCTGAACACCCAGGGGAATCTGTTTGCCCGTTTGTTGTTTTCCTCTCTCTCTCCCTTTCCACATGAATAATTGAAAGTGTAGCATGTCAGACAAAGATGCATTTACTTGCTTCATTATATTTGAATCCAAAGTGAACAACTTCATGCATTGCTTCTTGGCATCCGGAGCAACTTTTAATTTTCTTCCACCGGGGTCTCTTGTAATTCAACCTCGCCCACACACGCCCTCGTTCAGCTTGCTCTTTCCGAAGCCTTTATTGCGTTTTTTTTCCTGAAATCGGTGCTGCAGACAGGTGCTAATTGGCAGTGTTCGTTCCAACTGATATCAATATTTTTTCATTGAAGTCCTCACAAAAATGGCTCAAAGCTAATAAGGGTGTTTGTTGAAATAAGATATTTTATCCTTTTTGCGGTTGGAGGCCCTGGTGTGTTGTTCAGCTGGTGTGTGTGTTAGCCTGTGAAGATTACACTTCATTGTACAGCCCTCTAATTACCAGGTATTTATTTAGCACAAAAGGCTGTAACAACATGAACAAATATGTACACAGCGCTTTACAAAGTATGTAATTGTTATTCCCAATTCGCTGTCAGTTTACCTTAGCTGACTTTGGCGTGAGTGGAGCCAACAACATTGACTTCCTGCAATTTTTATGTAGTATGTTGTAAACACAGTGCTATCTGATAAAACAATTCACCTCTTTTACACATCTAGTGTGCTTAAACCCTCTCTTCACCTCTAACATTGGGCCAAGTGACGCAAGTTCTGCGCAGAATAGAGTTTGAATGTAATTGAAAACCCGACTGGGGGCCTTTTGTCACACGGTTGACTCTGTCGCTGGTATGTGCATTGGTGAGGTTTAAACGGTAAGTGTGAAAGCCAGAGCCATAATCTCTCTCACAAGGTTAGCACAGTTGTCGGGTTGATGATACGGACGGACAGGGTGCAGCGTTTTGTCGTGACGAGTGTAACTCGCTGGGTTTGCAATGCTAGAGCTCATCACAGGAAATTTCTTGGGTGTTTATTTATACACCTTGAGCCGTCATACACATGCACATCTGGGCCGGGGTGATAAAAGGTTCAGCATTCAGATAAATGTGACATGCCTGGGGCAGCTGCTGCAAGCCTTCTGAAACTTCCTTCCATAAACTGGCTATCTAGCGTGCTTGAACTGTGTCCTCTAGTCAAGTCTCCTGAATGAAGACATCAGTTAGGCCATGAAGAGCTCCTTGTTGGTGGGCTAGACCACTATAGGACCAAACATGGATGATAAAATAGTCACCAGGTTCTTCACAGACATACTTAGTGCAGTTGTGGGTAGAAACAAGGGTACTTTAATTAGTAAATAATGAAAATATTTAAAACTTAAAATAAATATAATTTTCATTATTATTTTCAATAACAGTGATGATGATTTTATTTTTAAAATATATAATAATAATAATAATAATAAAGTATAAAAACATTATTTGACTTATTCATTTAATAATGATGATAATAATAAAATGTAAAATAGATATTAGGCTAGAATGCTGTAGGACTATACATGGCTGCTAAAAGGATCACCAGGTTCTTCATGTACAGCTGTGGGTGGAAACAAAGGTACTTTGTTAATTATGGCTAATTAATGATAATGATAATATAATTTTTTAAAATAATAATATTACACAATAAAAATATTATGAAAATATTGGTTGCAGACTCAATTTTATATTATTTTAATAATTATTTATAATTATTTTAATAATTATTATTAATTATATTTCTCAACTGGATGGTTTACATGTTAATCAAACTAATCAAATAATCAAATTGCACTTGCTAAGGGAAAACAAATACATTAACAGACAGATAGCTATAAAACACTATAGTTTAATTATCACTGTGCATGTACGTTGACTGTAAATATCAAGGAAATATTTTGAAATGTTTGTGTTTTTTGTACGTACAATGAAAGCGAATGGGACCCACTGTTGTTTTAGTTAAAATATTATTTAAAATATATTTATTTGTGTTGAAAAACAAAAAAGAAACTATGATGATGAACAAGATGATGAGTAAATGATCATAGAAGTTCCATTTTTGGATGAACTATCCCTTAAATGAGAAGCAGGTGCCTATGTCCTCATCCTTCTCTTCCCTCTATTTTAAGGACAGCGGAGCTTGCGAGGTGATTTTAAAGGCGCGAGCAGAGCTGGCTTGACCCGCGAGAGGCCGTGGCTCAGGGATAGCGTTACAGCACACGGTAACACGAGCAGGGGTGTCCGCTTTAAAAGTAAATTCCACTTAATATGGCGCGTCCCTTCCCAACAGGAGCCCAGCTCAACTGTGAGCTTCCTTTATATAGGACATTCCGTGTCTGTTTGTGCAGCGAGGGGTTGGGGGATTAGTCTTTGGCACGCTGTCAGTTTCTACCTCCCCCTGCCTTTGCCTTTTCATTTCCTTCTTTCATCCACAACTTCCTGCAGTGTCCAAATGAATCCTGGAAGTGCCTGGTTTGCTTTGATGTACTTACAGTTAGGCTGCAAGATATTGGAAAAAAAAACTGACAGGGCAATATTTCAATTTGCTGTGATGTATATTACGATATGAAAGAGAATACTAGATGTTTCACCAGAAGGTCTCTTTGGAAGGAATTAATCGTTTCTATGTGTGATTTGGGGTGATTTCGTTTGGAGTGCATTTTCAATAAAAAAAAATAATAATAATAATAATAATAATAATCTGGAAGACTTATTTAAAGTGCTAAATCCTTTTAGGGTTGAATGAATTGGCAAATTGGGAAGTTTTCATATGTCACATTCACACTGTTTTTGACTTATAGAGTATGACTATAAAATATTAATAATTTCATTGTGTATTAATTAATATATTCAACAAAATCAGAAATTTGTTGTAATAATTCACACATGCATATATACACACATGCATGTATATTTAAAGAAAATATTTATATATAAAATATGTATATTTATATATAATAGAAATTATATATAAATTTATATACAGTATATACATGAAAATATTTCTTACGTTTATACAAGCATGTGTGTATATATATATATATATATATATATATATATTATACACAGTGCACCCACATATATTATATAAATACAGAATTTTATTTTGGATGCGATTAATCTTGATTAATTGTTTGACAGCCCTATATAAAATATATATATATATATATATATATATATATATATATATATATATATATATATATATATATATATATATATATATATATTATAAGTAAAATAAATAAAAATAAAAAATATATATATATAGGCCTTTTTTCCTGTAAAATTACAATACTAATATTTACAAATTAAATATCTTAATTTTCAAACGATATACCATCAAGCTTTTTTTTTTTTTTTTTTTTTTACGGGTTGATGTTTTCAAAGTGGTTTTGAAAGTTTTGAAGTGCGGTTTCACTTCGCGCGGACTCTTGATTCACAGTAGCCATTCTGAGAATACTAGCTACATTTACATGGACTCCTTTCAGTCAATCAATCAATCAATTGATGAATCCGAACGCAGTTTACATGAACGTTAAATGACGTGATTGGGTTAATGTGCGCATTTGTGTCACAAGCTTCAAATTGGAAATGGATCTTTCTGTCTTTTTGAGTTCCCTGCTGATTGCACATACTATTCTAAATTGCTGCTTTTCTTTGATTTCGAGGTCTGATTGACAAGGTAACATGTGACTTCTTTTGTTCCGACTGTGCTAGTAGTCCAATTACAATCAGATTATTGGGGTCTATGTAAACGCAGCTACCTGTATCACAAACTACACGTGTGTAAATTACACGCTTCATTCTGAAACCAGTAGCACATATATCTACCTAAATTGCAGCTTGTGCAATTTGACAGTCGCACTTAAGCCTTATCGCAATAATCGGGTTTATTTCTATACATCGCACAGCCCTCACTTACAAGGTCCTGCAACCACTTTGATTTCAAGCAGTTCCAGTTCAGGCACTGTGAGTGAGGGCAGCATATGAAAGGTCAGAGGTCAAATGGAGTACTCAGCAAGACCTCTCACTTACAAGAGTGCAATGTGCTGCTCTGGGAGTGTATTGGTCCTGAATGCACCCTTGATTCAGGTAAGGATGCCTGCTTATTTTGGCCGACTGTGCGTTTGTGCTACAAGGGGATGATTCATGTAAGATTCACATGGCATCACGGTTGGATGAAAGCAGGGCGTCTTGCTTTGCATTTTTTCCTCTCATTAAAAGCGTCAGTGCTTGGCAGAGCAGGCCTGCCTCTACCACGTAGTGCAGACCGCTGTGATCCCTGTCTAACAAGACCTGAACAATCCTCAACATCCTTTTCTTTCTTCTACAAGGGGCATAAACCCTTTATCATTTATGAATTATTCAATGTGCCTGGATGGGTTTCCCTTGTAGCGAAGCAGATCTGCAAAGAAAAAGCAACTCTCCTCGGCTCTCCTTCATACTTGCCTGAGGTAGTGAATGACTCAGACGTTGTTCTCATTGAAGAAAACAAGGTGAACAAGGACAGCGCTGAATAGCGCTTCAAGCTGTCTGCAAGAATCAGATGCGTTTAATTGGTGATCTGCACCGTAGACCTTAGTCAGAGTACGTCATACTTGATTTGACCTGTATGGAAATGAGGCTGTGAGAGACTGTCCGTTCAATATGTCGTTAAAGTACTTGATCTCATCTATCTTTTACAACCACTGCGAGATATTTCAAATGTTTTGTCATAAGGCAAAGGGTTTTCAAACTTTTTGAAGCCAAGCTTTATATTTTATGTATTAAATATCAATTTTAATATCACATTATAAAAGCAACATGTTTGCTTGGCCTATTTATTTATTTAATCCAAAACTACACTTCAATATGTTTTATTTAATATTTTTAATATTTTAAAAAAGTGTATACACCCTGTAGCACCCCTTTGTGGCTACTCGATTAACACGATTTGCACTATATGCAAAACTATTTGTTCTGATAGCCTAATTTTATTTTAGTTCTTATTTCTCAGTTTCTTCCAGCTTTATTCGAGTTTTAGATATTAGGCTACTTGAGTCGCGTAAGATTGAATAACATAACCATCTAATGGAAGTGTCCGGTTAGCCACAATGGAAGCTTGTTTATCTCTTTCTCGCTCTCTTTCTTTGCTACTCTCCTTATCTCACATGTGTTGGCAGGAGAAAGAAACCCTGGACTAAGATCTGTATCTGCTGTGTGTCTACTAAAGAACAGGCTCTGATTCCTTTGCCGATAAGCCGCGTTTTATCTTCCCCTGCTTTCACATTAAAGACGAGGAGGCCTGTGAGAGCCTGTACCCGTGACAGCCCCTGTGTGGCTACTGTCTGTCACCCAGGAGCATGGGAACATTGCTTTCAAGAAAGCAGACGAAGCACAAGTAGTTGGTTTGTACTGGAATTTAATTTTGACTGGCTTCACTATCCCGGCTTTGTACGCCCTTGGTTTGCTTACTAGAGGTCACAGATCATTGTAAAGCTGCTTTTAGATAATATCGTGAAAAGCGCTTTAGAAATACAATGATAATTTGTCATGCTGCTTTTTCGGCCCACCAAGTTGCTGAATTAATGTTTTGGTAGGGATATGCTAGCTCTGTTCCTAAACCTAGAGAGCTGAGGGCTAGCTCACACTAGAGGACTGTAATGCCTTGTTTCCACTGAGGGGTACGGTACAGTACGGGTTGGGTACACCATGATCAGGCTTGCGTTTCCACCGCCAACAGTACCCTTACTCAGTGTTGGGGAGTAGTTAACTACAAGTAGCGTAGCTTCTAACTTAACTACATTTTTCAGTAGCTTGGCAGTAGCTCAGTTGCTTTTTAAACAGTGTAGCTTTTCCAGTAGCTAACTACTTTTTACAGCAAATAGCGGTGTAGCGCGAGCAAAAGCTACATTGCTACATTGTCGAGCCTGCGCGAATCAGCGCGATGCAAGGATATTCTTCTTGTTGGATTAGAAACTAATTTTTTTCCATTACCGCCACCTGTTGTTTAATTAAGCATCTTGCGGCTAACGGTTCACTGATGTACAGAAGTGGGTTGACACACCCATATTATAATTATATAGCAAGATGTGACGGCAGATTTGGAGGATGGACAAACAACTAACGTTAATTACCCATGGCCTTATTTGTCCAAGTTTAATCAGTATTTTTGAGAAAATGTTCTACATGCAATTTACGATGGATGTATATTTCATTCTTGCAATGTTGTAGGCTATTTGTTGCACTGTTAATATTATATGTTGTTCAAAAAGCAAAAGTAGTTTCAATGTAGCTAGCTACTTTTTGATTGTAACTTGTAGTGTAGCTAACTACTTTTCTAAACGGGTAGCTTGACTGCAGTTAAACTACTTTAACTTATGAGTAGCTTGTAGCTTGTCAAACTACAGTTTCAGAGTAGCTTCCCCAACACTGCCCTTACTTAATAGGTGTGGTGTTTGCTGGAAAGAAGCGATCGACGTCATTTTCGCGCGAAGAAAGCGACATAGTAAACAACAATGGATGACAGGCAGCACAGCAGATCTTGTTCTTGCTTCTCAGCATGTTTGTCACTAGAAACAAGCGCTGGCATTAGGCGTTTCTCAATACCAAGTAGCCATCGCAAAGTCCGACTCAGGAGAATGATCCGAGGACGCGAGTCCAGTAATTCTGCTAATGGAACAGCGCGTTCTTGAACGCGGCACTTATCTCTGTATGTACATTTTAGGCAATAATAAAACTAAATATGTTATAAAAGACCACTCTGCTTCTTTTCGATTTCATTTCAATACATTTTTAAACATTTAAAGCACACAAATGTGGTTGGCAACGCATAGCCTATTGATTATATTCACTGCATGTATGCAACGTTATATTTATAACAAAACTAAATATAAAACACAACCCTAGGGCCCCATAATTTCTGCGATCACGGAATAAAAAGCACACTCTTTTTACAACTAAAATAACAGTAAAGGGTAAAAAAATGAATTCCCAAAAATTAAAACGGAAAAAACGGAATTTGCAAAAATTAAAACGGAAAAAACGGAATTTGGGAAAAAATAAAATGGAATTTGGGAAAAATAAAACGGATTTTATAGGGCCCTACAACCCTGCCTCTTTTCATTTAAATTTAAAAATATTAAACATATTCCAGGCAATATGTAATGTATTGCATATCGTATTGGTACAAATGTTGCAATAAACAACAGATTATCTTGTAATAAAATTTAAAAAATGACAAAATGATCTCTTTTTGTTGAATTTCAGTTTTATCAATAATAGCCATTATAAAAGTAAAAGGTACAAACTGATATACAGTAAAGCTTAAATAGCATAAAGAAACAATTCAGTCAGTCAAATATACAAATTCAGCGCTCAAAGATATGAAACTTCACGTAGCCTTCTCCCAAAGCTATTGGCCAGGGAACGAATTTATAGATTCACGAGACCAAAGATCACCCGTTAGGTTTATAAAAGACGAACTATATCTCATGTTTAACCACTACAGAGACGCGCCGAGTCAGCGGCAAACGTCAGGATGACTAGCCGAGGAAAGGCTGTTCCAGGCGGGGACTCGAGCGCGAGCGTCCGGTGATCGCTTGAAATGGATCTCAGTAAATTATCATAAATCTATAAATAAACCACACATTTGAGCTTTAAAAAACGACTTTCTCGCCTGAAAAACTCTTACAACTATATTTCGTGACACAATAACAGTATTTTATTTAAACTGTATGCTTCTAATGCCCTTGTAGCACGCGCGAGTGACGATACTCTGTCCACCAATCAGCGTTCTGCAGTGAGTCTAGCTCCACCTTTTAGTACCCTTTCACTGTGCTAGGTACCCCAATGGAAGGGTACTCAAAAGTGGTATGGTACGGTTCGGCTTTTTGGTACCATTTACAACTTTTGACAGTTGAAACGCAAATAATTGCATACCGTACCGTACTGTACCACTCAGTGGAACGAGCCATAAGACTGCCTGAATCGCTGTGGTGCTCACACTACACTTTTCATCCCTCGTTGACTTGTCTTAGCAGTGTGCATATGACAAAACACAATAAATCTTTGTGTGGTTTTTGTTTGCTTTGTTTTTAAATGGAGACATATTATTAGTATATCATAAAGCAATATAATTCTATGTGAATGAATGCACTTTTCTTTAGTTTTTCTTTACTTTTACTGGCCCTGGAGGCAACAACTGTGCTGATTTGTGACTCTCACTGTTTGGCCGTCTCTCGCTCTCCTCGTCTGTGATCTCACTCTGCCCTTCTCTCACCGGATAGCTTTCTAATTTGTATTTCGCACCAACCCGCTGCTATGTTAACAACCTGTGAATGCTCAAAAGCAGGGGAAAAGATTTAAAAAAAAGAAAAATGTGTGAATGAAATGGAGAGATTAAATTATAGCGAGGAAGATGTAAAAAAAGGAAGACAATGGATAAGGAAGATTACTAGAGAAAGATGAATGAAGAGAGATCAGAGCGAGGAGGATGCAGGCGTATTACATATGCAAACCAAAGGAGCTGTGCTGTGATTCCGCTGCAGGTTCTCGTGGTGTTGTTGCCAAGCGAGAGTTCAGCGGAGGAATCGTTCCACACCCTCGGCCAATCGCGGCTGACGTGGAATGTGGCGCTCGCGGCGAGCAGCACAGACTTGTGGGTAGGACTGCATTTTGCACGGTCACCCAGTGGAATACATTATCATCTTAATGATGCTTTAGGTGCAGATGCATGTCTAATGCGCTGGTGTGTGTGTGTGTGTGTGTGTGTGTGTCATTCTCCCGTGGAGTGGAGAGGGCAGAGAGCTGTAATCACTCTCTCACACACACACCTGTTCTGACTGGAGGCGGTCTGCGCTCCGGCTGATAGGATGAGAGCGCAGGGGAGAGATGTAGCAGAGCTCATGATAAACGAGTATGTAGGAGGTCATTAAGCAGAGCAGCGAGAGAGAGGGAGGGAAATGGAGAGAGAAGGACAAACACAGTGAAGATAATTAATTTGGAGTTTCATTATCAGGAACCTGTATGCCTGGATGACTGCATTGGTGCATCGGCTGGTAAACGCACATGATCACGCAATCCTGGGGAACTCGCGTAATAATTAACAACTAATAATGACATCCATCCAGGGATATATATATATATATATATATATATATATATATATATATATATATATATATATATATATATATAATAATGACATGTATATTTTGTATACAATTCATCGCGATTAATCGTTTGACAGCCCTAATATATATATATATATATATATATATATATATATATATATATATATATATACTGTACCGGTCAAAAGTCTCTTCTGCTCACCAAGGCTGCAATTTTTTGATAAAAAATACACAAAAACACAGTAATATTGTGAAATATTATGACAATTTAAAATGACTTTTTTATGTTAATATATATTAAAATGTAATTTATTCCTTTGAAATAAAGGTGAATTTTCAGCATCATTACTCCAGTCTTCAGTGTCACATGATCCTTTCACAAATCACTCTAATATGATGATTTTATGCTCCAAAAACATGTATGATTATTATCCATGTTGAAAACAGTTTTTTTACATTTTTATTTCAGGATTATTTGATGAATAGAAAGTTCAAAAGAACAGCTTTTATCTAAAATGGAAAGCTTTTGTTACATTAAACACTACCCTTTAAAAAGTTTGGGGTCAGTAAGAATTTGTATTTTATTTTTGGGGGAAATAAATAAGAAATCAATACTTCTATTCATCAAGGATGAGTTACATTGATCAAAAGTTACAGTAAAGACATTTATAATGTTAGAAAAATTCTAATTAAATATATGCTGTTCTTTGAACTCTCTATTCATCAAAGAATCCTGAAATAAAAATGTAAAAAACTGTTTTCAACATGGATAATAATCATACATGTTTTTGGAGCATAAAATCATCATATTAGAGTGATTTGTGAAGGATCATGTGACACTGAAGACTGGAGTAATGATGCTGAAAATTCAGCTTTTTTCAGAGGAATAAATTACATTTAATATATATTAACATAAAAAGTAATTTTAAATTGTCATAATATTTCACAATATTACTGTGTTTTTTGTGTATTTTTTATCAAAAAATTGCAGCCTTGGTGAGCAGAAGAGACTTCTTTTAAAAACATAAAAAATCTTACCGACCCTAAAACTTTTGACCGGTAGTGTATATATATATATATATATATATATATATATATATATATATATATATATATATATATATATATATATATATATATATATATATATATATATATATAATTTAGTGATAGCATTATGATATTAGTCCATCCCCCACAACTTAAATTAAATATAAATGAGAAGCTTCTGAACAATAAAAGCACTCAAACCACCTACATTATAAGATTCTACATTATACATAGTTATCCACAATCGGGTACCACATCAGCACACACATTTCAAACTCAACAAAAACAAACAAGCAAAATGTTGAGGTTGATGTGGCTCTTGTGGGTTTTTAAGAGGGTGATGATTGAGATGTTTATCAGCCCTTTGCTGTCCCCTCTTCAACATGATGTTACATAAACAGTCAGAAAATAGAAGCCTGTAAGGTTCTGGAACAACATCCTGCCATAGAGAGAGAGAGACTAAAGCAAGATGATGGGTGAGGAATGATTACTGATGGTAGAGAGAAAGAATGAGGAGGAGTTTGTGAGAGACAATGATAAATCCCAGGCATGATCCACATGTTAAACCCTGTTTGTTGTAGAGGTCATCCGGTTGTTGTCTGTGGCAGCTCTCTTCAGGCCAGGATGACCCTCTTTTTCTCTTCCTCTCTGATAATTGATGCCATCTGGCCCGCCTGCCTGCCCCTGGCAGCATGACATCACGTGCCAGTGCCATAGCCTCCAGTGGCTCCACTGTGCCACCCTCTCCTGGCACTGAACCCATGAGATGAATGGAGGGGCGTGGGGTGGGAGGAACAGAGGAGGAAACCCATCAGTTGTCTTATTATTTTGTTGGTTCTATCATGTATTTCAGTGGAATTTATACAGTATTGAATTTTGGTTCATTGAGTTTGAGGTGGACTTATTCAATTATTTGTATTTAACCACTAGAAACTAGCAGTATAATGATACCAATACTATGGTGCCTTTTAAATTACACTACCGTTCAAAAGATTTAAGGGTTTCGTTTTTTGTTTTTTTGTCCGGACACGTTCAATTGATCCAAAGTGATGATAAAGACATTTATAATGTTCTTTTGAATGGTCTATTCATCGAATACTATGGAAGCTTGTTTCCGCCATAGAATGAAAAATATAAAAGGTAATTGCGACTTTTTATCTCACAATTCTGACTTTTTTTCTCACAATTGCGAGTTTACTTCTCATAATTCTGACTTCAGAATTGCGAGATGGAAAGTTGAGAATTGCGTGATATAAAGTCAGAATTGCGAGTTATAAAGTCAGAATTGGGTGATATAAAGTCGCAATTGCGAGATATAAAGTCAGAATTGCGAGATATAAAGTCAAATTGCGTGATATAAAGTCAGAATTGCGAGATATAAAGTTAGAATTGCGTGATATAAAGTCAGAATTGCGAGTTTTAAAGTCAGAATTGCGTGATTTAAAGTCAGAATTGCGATGTTATAAAGTCAGAAATGCATGATATAAAGTCAGAATTGTAAGATATAAAGTCAGAATTGTGAGATTTAAATTATTCTGAGGGAAAAAAGTTACTCTTTTTTCCCCTTGGCCTTGGCCTGATAAGTCGCAATTCTGACTTTATATCACACAATTCTGACTTTATATCTCGCAATTCTGACTTTATATCACACAATTCTGACTTTATATCTCGCAATTCTGACTTTATATTACATATTCTGACTTTATATCTCCCAATTTACTGACTTTATATCACACAATTCTGACTTTATATCTCGCAATTCTGACTTTATATTATGCAAATTCTGACTTTATATGTCGCAATTCTGACTTTATATCACGCAATTCTGACTTTATATCACACAATTCTGACTTTATATCTACGCAATTCTGACTTTATATCACGCAATTCTGACTTTATATCACACAATTCTGACTTTATATCTCACAATTCTGACTTTATATCACAGCAATTTCTGACTTTATATGTCGCAATTCTGACTTTATATCACACAATTCTGACTTTATATCACGCATTCTGACTTTATATCACACAATTCTGACTTTATATCACACAATTCTGACTTTTATATCTCGCAATTTCTGACTTTATATCACGCAATTCTGACTTTATATGTCGCAATTCTGACTTTATATCATCGCAATTCTGACTTTATATCACAGCAATTTCTGACTTTATATCTCGCAATTCTGACTTTATATCTCGCAATTCTGACTTTATAACATCGCAATTCTGACTTTTATATCTTCAGCAATTCTGAGAAATAAAGTCAGAATTGCGAGATATAAACTCGCAATTGTGAGAAAAAAAGTCAGAATTGTGAGATAAAAAGTCACAATTATTATTATTTATTTTTTTTTATTCAGTGGCGGAAACAAGCTTCCATAGAATACTGAGCAATTATTTATCATGGTTTCCACAAAAACTGTTTTCAACAGTTACAAATCAGCATATTAGACTGAGTTCTGTCATCATGTGTGATCATGTGGCTGAATAAAGAACTAATGATGCTGAAAAGTCAGCTTTACCATCACAGGAATGCATTGCATTTTAAAATATATTCAAATAAAAAAAAATTCAAATTGTCACAATATGACTTCATTATTGGTCAAATAAATCCTGAGTATAAGAGGATTCTTTCAAAAACAAACAAACAAAAAAAATCGTACCATCCCCAATATCCCATCAAATTCTATTTGATTGGAATTCCATGTTGATTCCACGGTTTTTGCAGTAACATCTGAATGTTGATGAAATGTGATATCATTTTTGCACATTTCACCTTTTGCACCTGCATATTGATTTTGATTACTAGTTTGGGTTGCTGGGTTTGTTGCTGGGTTATTTCAACCCATGGTTGGGTGAAATATAGACAAACCCCAACAATTGGTTTAATTCTTTAATAAAACTTTTAGATCCAATGGTTGGGTTTGTCCATAAAGCATTTTTAGGGTGCTATTTGCTCTTGTGGTGTGGCAGATGTATGCTACATATATTCTCTCAATTACGGAGGTCATAAAAACTGACTTTTCAAAAGAATTAGTTTAAATGCTGTCAATAGTTCTAGATGGAACACAGAATAAATCAACGTCCTAAATGTGTTTTTATGTAGACTGCTTCCATTGTCTTGTTTTGGAGCATTAGAAGAAGCAGTATAAAATAGTTGTGTGGAACTCTGCCTGTTTTGATTGTGTATTTTATATATTTTGCGGGAATTAAACCGACTTCACCTTCCTGTTTTCCTGTTCCTTCTTCCAGTGGCACTTTACAGCTGTAGGCAGCATGTCTCAACACATGACCATGACCCTTTTATTTGTCTAACTCCCTCCCTACCTCCTCCTCTGGCTGTTTTCCTCTGTGGCTCCTGTGAGAGTCGGGTCGTGGTCCAGAGGAGGTGCATCATTGGCTGTAGTTAATGAGTGCAATGGGAGAAGTGAACTGAGGGCTGTTTTGGTATCTCAGAGTCCCAGGCCTGGCCTCTCTACCTCCAGATCCAGTATCGCACGTCCTCTCGGGTCAGGCCTCCTGCGGCCCTGCCAGCGCTGTTTGGCTCCCAGCAATGTGGCTTCAATTTCCTCCGTTTTGAAATGGTTATAGCCCCTCTGCTTCCTTCAGCCGGCTGGGACTTAGCTTTGTTTTCTCTCTCCCGCTCTCTGTCCTTTCTCTTTTCCTGCTCATTTTGATCGCCCTGTCCTTTAATCACCACTCGGGCCCCCCTGCGTCGTAAGAGTGCAAAGAATTTGTTATGGGTGATCTTTGACCTCTGGCCTGTAGGGACACCGTTTAAAGGCTGCTCGGTCGAACAGCTCACTGGCAAAAAACACAAACAGTGAAATGCAACCGCCATTATTATTTTTTTACGCTCTAGCAGTTCCTTTCTTTTTTCAAGCTCTCAAAAAAATACCTTTCCTAGACGGATCATTGTATTGAAAGTTTCTTTTCAACATTAAAGGCGTGAGCCGATCAAAACGTTAACTGCAGTCTTTGCCCAAACCCGAGGCTTATACATATGCTACGGGCCCAGTTCCATCTGAACCTCTTTTCTTTCATGTAATCCTACGGGGGTGTGAGCTAAAGTGTTCCAGCTCTCAGACACAGAGAGCTTGTGTAGTGAAAAATCCCGCTTGCTGAAAAATTAGTCCCCGACGTAGTGAATTATAGGGCTAAAATGGAGCTCTTTATTAATGTAGTCCAGGATTCACGTCAGCAGAGGTCTCAGAAATTATGCCACACAGTGGGTCTGGTCTCACAGGAGGTTTTGCATATTAGACTGAGTACACATAATAAAAAACACGTTATTAATGGAGCAAGAAACTTGGCTTACACAAGGTTCGAATAGACAAACTGTGATGCATTTTCATCAAAACTTTCTGCAGAATTTGAGAAAATACTAGGCCAATGTGTCCACAGTATATTGTTTATAAAAATGAGCCATAGTGACTTTATTTACCATATCATACTTACTATCACACTCATAAACAACACAAGATAATAGACATAACATAAAATTTTAAATAATCATATACCATACGAAGTGAAGCTTTATATAGAATAGGTATAGGTCAGGATGGATCAACTAGTCATCCAAGTCAGTAAACCATCTAGTGATCTTGTTAACCTTCAAATAGTTTTCGTTTCCTGTTTACGCTTCTGAGCTTCGGGGCTCTACGACCCCAACAACTAATTGAGTAACTGTACAAAAAATATACATGTTTAATCATACAAATAATATGTCATTTTTTGTTACTTCTATCTATTCATTAATGCTGTGTTTATGGAGATATAAAGTACTTTTGTATCCATATACCACACAATTCCTCAACTACACCATTAGCTTGCATATTAAATCTTTTTTTTTTTTTTGATAAATTGCATGTTGCATTTATGTTCTAGTACTAGGCCTTCATTTCTGTTTAAAAATTGTCAGATTTTTTTGACACATGATATAATATAAATATATATATATATATATATATATATATATATATATATATATATATTATTTTTAATATATTTATTTATTTATTATTAATTAATTTATTTATTTATTAAAAAAAATTCTCTCACATTTCCCATTCATCATAAAATTTTTAAATATATTTAATTTTTTCTTATAAATAAATAAAGAAATTAATATATATATATATATATATATATATATATATATATATATATATATATATATATATATATATATATTTATTTATTTATTTATTTATAAAAAATAATAATTTCTCTCACATTTCCCATTCATTTCAATGTGGGGTCATATTGACCCCAAAGACCAGAAGTGTAAACGTTTTTTTTTTTTGACATACCTTCAGAACAACTGAATCAAGCCCAGTTTTTTTATTTATTTTTTTATAGATAAATAATGGATGAAAAGTCACAAAATCTTATTCCACTAAGATGAAGGGAAACTGTTTTAAGTTGTATAGACCCCATGACCTGATTGAGGGTTAAATATGATATGACAAATATATTATAAATAGGTTGATATTCATGTAAACATTAAGTGTTGTTTTTTTTCTTCTTCTTCTTTATTTAGCACTGATTAGTTTTGCTCAACTTAATGCAAATAGGAAGTGAAATGGTGTGGCAACTGCCGTAGGAGTGCAGATCATGATTCACCAGCGGATATAGATATACCAGGGTAGGAATGCTCCTACAAAACAACAGCGCAGTGACCCATGACCTCCTGTGTGAATAGAGCATCAGAAACAGGTCCAACAAACAACCCACCAGAATCAAAATATGTATTTTTGCATATTCCTTGATCTTATGGGTTTTTTGTTTTTTTTTACATTGTTTTGCATTTAAATCTGCTGTAATATATGTCTCTCAGAGGAAGAGATATGTACTCTCAGAAGAAAAGGGTGTAAAAGCTGTCACTAGTGCTCTATTCTAAGAAAAAGTTGGAATGTGTGAGCTGGCATTCTTACCACCCCTGTGTATAGTGTGTGAAGAATTTCTTCTTCGTTAAGAGCCCTATGTCCTGTCTGTCAATGACTGTGTGTTTTGGTAGGAGCATGGCTTGTTTTCTTTTTCTTGCTGCTTGCCAGAAACTACACGTTCTGCTACATGGAGGGGAAGGAAAAGCACACTCGTGTTTAGTCTACATAGCACTTAAGTCACTTTGTAGGGAGATTACTGTTTTCCTATTGTAGTCTGCGGGTAGGATTTGTGATGTCACCATCCATCAGTGATCTTTTGTTAAATCATTAAGAGCAGGGATGTGGAAAATTGTGCGAGATGGCTCCACCTAAACATTTGGACAGTGTTTTACTTGTCTTTTGGATTTTTATGCCATTCCCCTCCTGTTTTTCTCTTGCTCTATTCTTTATTTGTTGTTAGCCATCTTTACAGTTGTTGCCTTTCTGCCCCCAAAAAAGGGAGGAGGAGAGCATTTGTTTAAAAAGGGTCTAATTGTGTTTTACTTCTGTTTTTCAGGCATCTGATGTAGGATCAGAGAAGCTTTCTCGCCTACTGCACCTAAAGGTAAGAGCATGTTGTGGGTGCTATATAAATGTTCCACATGTCATTTTTCATGCATTGGATGTTCAAGACATGATTAAGCCTGATTTACCCCATTCATAAACTGTTTTTGGAACAAAGAATACCATAGGGTTGTCAATAAATATAAGAAATTCCATTGTGCAAATTGCACTGTAGTAAAACTTGCGCAACCAAATGCTTTTTTCACTTATTTTCCATTCTAGGAAGCTCTGTTCTAGGCCACAGTTCACTTAGTCTAGGTTATTGTTCTTTAAGTTAATATTTTTCTCCCCAAACCTGACGATATGCAATATGTTCCCACAGGCAACTCTGAGCTCACTTTCAGAACCATACACCATTTACAAGAGTAACGTTACTCTTGCCTGACTACACTCTTAGAAAAAAGGGTTCTATATATGTAGCATAGGGTTCTTTATTCAACTGCAAAGGACCTTTTATGCAAAAAAAATATGATAATGACAAGAAAGAACCCTTTTGACACAAAGGTTCTTTATAGGCTATTATTCATTCATATATTGCATTATTCTGCAACATTTTGCAGTTGTAATTAAATTATTGTTTATTAAACTGTTGTAGTAACTTAGGCTGAATCCCAATTCACCCCTTGGCCCTACCCCTTGTTTTCGAGTGTACCCCTTGGCCCTTAAAAACAGAGTTACAAGGGCCAAGGGGTTGAAATATTTCCCTACGAAATGGAACAACCCTTCATGAACCCGAAACGTCATCAGTCGTCCGCGATGGCTCTGCCGTTACAGAGTTTTTACAGGATTTCTCTATGACAACTGACAATCAGCGCAGCTGCTCTTAACTTTGAATAAACATGATGATTATAACATCCCTTCCTCAAAATGTATGTTTCTGATCAGAAAGGTAATTTATTATGCCATTTCTTAATTTAAACGGCTATAGTGTAATTATAAGAGTAAATAAAGTGTGTTGTGGAATCATCTGGCGCTAAATTTAAACGTTTAACCGTCTGCGAGCCATCTCGCCGGTGATTTGCTATGCATTCCGTGAACTTTCTCATAGCCCTCCAATTGGAGTGTGCCTCTGAAAAATCTCAGTTTCGAGGGCTATGTAGCCCTACCCCTTCGCCCTACCCCTCGATCTCAACAAGAATCGGGACACCTACCCTTAGACGTGAACACGCAAAACGGAGGGGTAGGGCTAAGGGGTAGGGCCAAGGGGAGAATTGGGATTGAGCCTTAATATCACATTTTAATCATGCTGATTTTTGGAGGATAAAAACTGAAATGGCACTCATCGTGTGATATTGATTAATGACATTTTTTAACCCCATATCTTTTTGTGATCATTCTTACATTGCATTTTAGGGGTTCCAAATACGTAGCGCTTTAGAACCTTTTAAGGTTCTATATAGAACCTTTTCTTTTAAGAGTGTAGTGTTATTTTTAAAAAAAATGTCATGAATATTACAGTTAGAAGGGTTTTTGGCCTTGTGAGCCAAAGAGATAACCACCTTTACAGGTTCCCCTCAAATGCACACATGTAGATGTACTTAGTGCTAAATGTGGTAGCAGTAAGTCCTGGTCCGCCAGACTCATCAGAAGCTTGGGTTGAGTCAGTGTGTTTGCATCTCTAGACCTCTATGACAGACAGCAAATCTCAGATGCCTTGTAATCCTGCTAAAAGCCTGTTTAAATCCTATGAGACTGTTAAATTGTGAAAAGGTGATTATTTGTTTCCTTGTGTTTTCATTCATTTTCAAGTGGCTGCTGATAGAGGTTTGCTTCTTATGCGGTTTGAGCTACTTTTTACTGTTTCCAGCTGTAGTTAAAGTTTAGCTGAGAGCAGTAGGAAGTTGCCCCTTGAAGTTTTATTTTTTTAGTTGGTCCACATCCAGGTTTTGTAGGGGAACTAAGTTGTGAAACGAATTCTGTTTGTTGCACAGTGTAGAGGAGATGTTGAGTTTAATGCCACACTTCTGGAGTCTTTTGGAGAGCTTTTGCCCCCTACTCTCTGAAAACACCTAAAGAGGAAGTGAGAGGAGACGAGTCGAGCTCAGAGGAAGAGTAGAACTTGTGACTACTGTCGGGTTCCATAGTAAAGTCATTTTATGCATGTCTCTGGATGAGTTCCAGACATAACCATAGGAAAAGACTTGTGCAACAACTGACATTTAAAAGTAGATCAGAGCAGGCTTGAGCACTTCAGATGTCAACAGAAGAGCTTTTTCTTGTTGTTGTTGATATAACAGGCTATCCCTAATCTCTTACGGTTGATGGCGAGACAAACTGCATCGTCCTTAATATCCTGCTAATGTGCGTCAAGCACACACTCTTACCATGGATCACAGGGATGATACAGAGAAAGCAGAAAGTGGTAGGAGGTGCCAGATTGGGCTTTAAAAAGAATGCAAAACCAAGAGTGGGAATATGTGGATTAAGTGATTTAGGATTGCTGGAAATAAATATTATCGCACTGGCAATTTGATGCCCAGACTGTAGAGATTATAGATCTTTCAGGGATGCATAACATTTGAAATCCATGATGTTTGATGATAGTTCAATTTCTGGCATTGTAATCTTTGATATCCAGTTACTTTTGATATCCATTAAGTTTCATAACATTTCCAGTGTGGATTTCTTAACGTTTAATGTTCTAGAAGTTGCATAATACTTTGAGTTCGGACTTCATAGCCTTTGATATCCATCAAACTGCATTGTAGTTTAAGTTTGGTCTTCGTAACCTTTCATATCCAGTGGTATCATAGTAGTTCCAGTTTTGGTCTTTTTTTAAGTGTCACCTGGAAAACGTTGGCTCTCTGTTAGTGTAGATATCTTAATTCTTGACTGCAAGTAAAATTTATATTTCTTATGTGAAATTAATTGAAATTGTTGAGTTTTTTTTTTTTGGAATTTCCGGTATGTCACATGGCCTTTCGCTCGCTTTTGCTGTTGCCATAATCAGTCTTCTGGCAATAGCATCCAAAGCACTTGGCAAGGAATGTAAAGTTTTATTACCCTTGTTCTCCTGTTGTCGTTTTTGAATGTGGGTTTGTCCAGACTTTGTTCCATGGAATGCACCATTCCTCTAGACTGTTATTCTATATTTTGGGGGTATAGGAGCATGTGTGTCCCATTACAGTACGTCCGCCGAGACCAATCTAAAGCTCGCTCAGCTCTGATCTCCAAATTGGTCTGCCCTGGAGAACTTCTGGCAGACTGATCACTCGCTTGGCTCACGTCTTGCGTTGGAGAATTGCATTACAGGGAAAATACCTCAGCATGAATGTGGTGCTGCTTGCACAAATATGCATGTGTCTTTGTTTCTGTAAACAGCTTTCATGCACGCTGGTGCTTGATTTGATTGATTTTGTGCCCTCAGTCAAGTACTGCGGTGACATACAAGTTTCGTATCAGCTTAACAGCTGTTTAGTTTTACTGTAAATCTGTTCTTACATAATTACCACAATCGCTGTGTTTTTAGTGACAGGGTTTCCTTGCCCTGAAATGAAAGCATAGTTCATACTCATAACTTAGATAATTTAGGGCTGTCAAACGATTAATGGCATCCAAAATAAAAGTTTGTGTTTACATAATATATGTGGGTGCACTGTGTATAATTTTTTTTATATATAAATACACACACATGCTTGTACATATTTAGGAAATATTTTCATGTGTATAGATAGATAGATAGATAGATAGATAGATAGATAGATAGATAGATAGATAGATAGATAGATAGATAGATAGATAGATAGATAGATAGATAGATAGATATGATAGATAGATAGATAGATAGATAGATAGTATAGTATAGATAGATAGATAGATAGATAGATAGATAGATAGATAGATAGATAGATAGATAGATTTATATATAATTTATATTATATATAAATATAAATATTTTATATATAAATAAAAAAAAAAAAGGTTTATACCACCATATTGGTATCGGCCTATTTTTGCTCATTTTTATGTTATCGTTATCGGCCCGATAATACAATTTGGCTGATATATTAAAGCTGATAGATAATTAATTATTTCCTTCAACACTTGACACCTGAGACACTTAAAATGCGCACTGTTCAACATGATTGATCTTAATTGCTTGAAGTATGATTGGAATCAAAAAGGAAAATATAGTTAAGTGCAAAATGTGCTGTCATATCGGCTACATGAAATTATAATGAGAACATTATAATGGTGTTAGGGGACGGATTTTAATTGTGAGACTTTTGTTTTTGCAATCAGGCTTTCAAAAATCATATAAAAATTGGATTTAGATTTATCGGCCGATATATCGGTTATCGGCTTTCAAATATAAATAATTATCGGTTATCGGTATCCGTTCAAAATGTTTCATATCGGTGCATATATATATATATATACAGAATAATTATACACAATGCACCTAGATATATTATGTAAACAAAAACTTTTATTTTGGATGCTGTATTAATTGTTTGACAGCCCTAATATAATTCTGACTATATATCGATTGATCATTCTTTCTATCGTTAGTTCCATCATTCAATCCATCGATGTGGCATTCTTCCTTTCTAGCTATAGCTCATTAGTTTGGTGTAGCTGTCAGTCTATCTACTGCTTGTGCGATCTATCGTTCTCTCCGTCACGGGTGGCTCTATGTGGCTCTGTTTTACATGTATTATTTACTCTGTGTGGAATTAGAGTACAGCTAATGCAGAGCTACATATGGTGATTGTTGGACCTAGATCCGTGCGTTAGCATCTGCCTGCAGCACAATAAGGTTAGAGGCTTTAAGCATAGTTGGGAGGGGGTTGCTCTCCTTCTCTTCATTTTACCCATCAGTGAAGCGGTGACGCACCCATTTTGTGTGTGAGGTCTGTCTAGGCAAACCCGGGGCATGCTGGGATAGCGAAGGAAGATTGTGGTGAAAAGCCATTTGTGAAGTGGATTTCTGGTTTGCTAATCCTGATTAATTTCTGACCCGTTGTGCTCATTTTAAACAGCGTATTACTGTACGTGTAGAAGCACCGCCAGCTTCGGGCCAAACTGAGAGCTTAGCGGCTTTGGAAGGCTTAACAGCAGATGGCATTTTAAGCCGGACTTAATAAATTGTTTCCATTAAACTTACCGGCCCACACATAGTGGATTAGGACTATAGAACAAAGCAAGAAAGAGAGTGAGAAAGCAACAAAAGAAGGGGTGACGGCCATTGCCACATCCTCACAAGATCAAATTGATAACGCGCCGTTTTTCTCAGTTAATCCACCTGTTGCCGAAATCCGTCTGCTCGCCAACACATCGAAAACAAATTTACCCTAACTAATTTATTATGAATAATATTTGCAGTCCATACCGTTATCGTAACGCATGTAATTCCGGATTAAGAGCCACGTCTGGTCGTCACACCGTTACACTCTGTTTTTCTTGATAGCATTTGGCTGAATCAATTCCGCAGAGGATGGGTGCTACTCTCCCCCCGCCCTGCCTCCTCTCCACCGTCCCCAGGGAGCCGCAGGGTTGTTCTCTAAGCACTCATTATATGCTACACGGCTCAGGGTCTCCTGTGTCGAATCGCTAATCAAGCACTCTGTCTGCAGGCCCACGATTCAATAGCCGTTCAGTGGCCTTTGTTCCTACCCGCTATTTGCTGCATGTCAATAAAAGTCTGCTCCCTGCTCCGCCTTGGTGGATGAGCCCCCCTTCGCATACGCCCTCCCCTCAGTCCTTCAGAATATAAAATGCACTCTCTCCTAAACAGAGGGAGAGAAAATGTGTGGAGGCCAGCAGAGGTCAAAGGATTTTGGGGGAAACGGTGGAGAATGAGTGTGTTTGTATGCGGCTTCTCCTCTACCTGAGGTTAATGCTGATGTATTGCTAACTTTAGCACTGCAGTGTTTTGTGGCCTCTTGCCCATTAAATAATGAATAGAAGTTGACCTCTTGACCAGCTAATCAGCTTTGCCGTCTGTTGAGTTCGTGAAAGTGCAGAGATCGAGGAGTCACGGTCAGGGATGGACCAGCGTACGGATTTAAAGATATTCCGAAGATTAGCAGCTAATATTAAACCCACCAGTCATTGCGGAGGTTAATGTTGCATGTACAGGTGGAATTGGATTTGTATGTGTTTGATAAAGCATGTCCAGCTGTTCTTGCATGTACATGTTCCACTGCTGTTTTGTTGGCCAAGCTTGTCATTTGATATGAATATTGTGCTTTGTTCATGCTTGATTTCTGTTCTCTCGCATTTTTGGCTCTTGGTTTACACACATATTGCCATTCATTCAAAGTCTGGTCCATATTGCAACTTATTCTTATCCTGGCAAACCAGACCTATCAAGATGTTAGGTCTGGGAACTCACAATTGGCATACCTCAATCCGGGAGGCGGGATAAAAGGTTGTCTTTCAATATCCCTCTGCACGCCATAGGATAGCGCTAACCAACCAGAGCGATGATGGCTGTGGCTGAGTGAGTCCCATGCGTTTTCCCCATGGTTTTCTCTCCAGTGGAGCAAGTTGATATATTAAACCTTTGCCTTATCCGGTCATCAAAACTCTGAACACATCTTCCTTTTTAAGAATGACTTAAGTTACGTTCTTAACTCCAAGTCATCCGAGTCGCGGCCAAAGCCGAATCGAAAGACCGCTGTTCGCCAGCTGCATCTTGTTTGTTTTTAAGTAGCAGGGAAATCACCAATGGAAATCACGGCGCAGAACCGTCACAACTCTGCCGTCATTTGTGTTAAGCCCGCCCACCAACTCTATACACGACGATGTGATTGGCCAGACCAGAGTTTGGATTTTCCACTTCGAAAGTCAACGGAGAGTTGCTAGACCACACTTTTTGCAGCAAAATAATTTTTGCTGCCGCTAGGGTGCGTCTAGATTTCTAGGCTAACTTATTCTGGCTTGTAGGACAGAAATAGATCCAACTGATCCGATTTGTAAAGCATGTAAATTGCTTTGACTGGAACACCCACTCTATGAAGCTTTTTGTCTATACGGTTTATTTAATTGAATTGTTTTAGACAAGGAAGATTTCTGTTGTGTTTCATAAATGTTGTTTGGTCCCACTTGGCTCTGCAAAAGAAATGCAACTTCAGCTCAAATGGAAGAATGGCATTCATATCTCTTTATTATTTCCAACTTTCATTATTTCTCCCCAACATCTCAGAACATATGACCATTTGTTTTGGTAGCTTGCTTGTATGTGTGTGTATGTGTTTTCCTTTCATTTCTGGAAAGTCGAGTGTTATGAATGTTCCTCTTTATTGATAGCGCTAACCCTGTTTGTGTAGTTCTGCCTGTCAGGAAGATGAAAATAAATAGCAGGAGCGTGGAGGAGATAAAACATGTGTTTAATTATTAATTGAGCCATTACTGACAGAGATTGCCTTTTTGATAAAAGGCAGGAAGCTGCTTCAGGGGTAGAAAAAGCAATTACTAAAGCTATCTTCCACTTCTTCTCCGCCCGTCGTTTTGCTCTGTGCAAACAGAAAAACATACCCTGTTGACTAACCTATTCCATAAATTATTTTAATTTCCTTTCAATATTTATGATGTTTTTAAATTATGATTCTGTTGTCATGTTCTATTTATATGGAGAGGCATTGAGCCATGCTATACTAAGGTGGATGTAACTATTATCTTAACTGGAGGGAGTTGTTTTTCTTAACGCGTTAAGAGAAAATATTACATTTCGACATGTTCGTTTCCCTTTTCATTCCGTTCCAATTTATTCGAATGATCGCACATGGTGTATTGATTTTGTTGATGTCTGGCCATTTGCTGAAATGCTGTCAGTTGCTGTGCATTTAAGCTGGATGGGGTATTGATATTGCTGTAGCTTTCATTTTGCTGAGGGACGTTGAACAGTTTCTAAACCAATAATTTCTGAGACACAACTTAACCTTTCAAATACAAATATTATTAACTTGATTTTGCAGAGAATGTCCAGAGGTTTCACTAGTGTGTGTGTATATATATATATATACACTCACCGGCCACTTTATTAGGTACACCTGTCCAACTGCTCGTTAACACTTAATTTCTAAGCAGCCAATCACATGGCGGCAACTCAGTGCATTTAGGCATGTAGACATGGTCAAGACAATCTCCTGCAGTTCAAACCGAGCATCAGTATGGGGAAGAAAGGTGATTTGAGTGACTTTGAACGTGGCATGATTGTTGGTGCCAGAAGGGCTGGTCTGAGTATTTCAGAAACTGCTAATCTACTGGGATTTTCATGCACAACCATCTCTAGGGTTTACAGAGAATGGTCCGAAAGAAAAAACATCCAGTGAGCGGCAGTTCTGTGGGCGGAAATGCCATGTTGATGCCAGAGGTCAGAGGAGAATGGCCAGACTGGTTCGAGCTCATAGAAGGGCAACAGTGACTCAAAAACCCACCCGTTACAACCAAGGTGGGCAGAAGAGCATCTCCTGAACGCACAGTACGTCGAACTTTGAGGCAGATGGGCTACAGCAGCAGAAGACCACACCGGGTGCCACTCCTTTCAGCTAAGAACAGGAAACTGAGGCTACAATTCGCACAATCTCATCGAAATTGGACAATAGAAGATTGGAAAACCGTTGCCTGGTCTGATGAGTCTCAGATTTCTGCTGCGACATTCGGATGGTAGGGTCAGAATTTGGCGTCTACAACATGAAAGCATGGATCCATCCTGCCTTGTATCAACGGTTCAGGCTGGTGGTGGTGGTGTCATGGTGTGGGGAATATTTTCTTGGCAATCTTTGGGCCCCTTGGTACCAATTGAGCATCGTTGCAACGCCACAGCCTACCTGAGTATTTGTTGCTGACCATGTCCATCCCTTTATGACCACAATGTACCCAACTTCTGATGGCTACTTTCAGCAGAGATAATGCGCCATGTCATAAAGCTGGAAATCATCTCAGAGTGGTTTCTTGAACATGACAATGAGTTCGCTGTACTCAAATGGCCTCCACAGTCACCAGACTCTCAATCCAATACAGCATCTTTGGGATGTGGTGGAACGGGAGATTCGCATCATGGATGTGCAGCCGACAAATCTGCGGCAACTGTGTGATGCCATCATGTCAATATGGACCAAACTCCCTGAGGAATGCTTCCAGCACCTTGTTGAATCTATGCCACGGAGAATTGAGGCAGTTCTGAAGGCAAAAGGGGGTCCAACCCGTTACTAGCATGGGGTACCTAATAAAGTGGCCGATGAGTGTATATATATATATATGTATATATATATGAAGAGTTCAGATGCAAAAGCCTCTAAATGCCACTTGAAATTTTCTTGTAAAATGATCATTTTTATCAAGCTTGTATATTTAAGTTCAGTAATTTCACTTGAATGACAATTAATAGGTAATCTTCATTGCCATTTAAGTGAAATTACTGAACTTAAATATACAGGCTTGCATCTGAAACTCTTCATATATATATATAATATATATCATATGATATATATATGGGTGTGTGTTTATGTATATCATATATATATATATATATATATATATATATGTGTGTGTGTGTGTGTGTTTATGTATATATATATATATATATATATATATATATATATATATATATGTGTGTGGAGGGGGGGGTGTTATGCCCATCAAAGTATTTGTTGTACTTAATTTAATTTATACTTATTTAGATCATTAAATCATTTCATTACATTTGAGAAACCCCATTGAGAGTAACTGGTCCAAAACATCCAGCTGTGTTATGGTAATTAGGCTTTTGAGGAAAAATATGTTCATAAGTGAACATATTTTAACAAGATTTACAAATTGTCTCTTTACCCAAGTCATTAAATGGTAATATTTGATGCTTGCAGGTTTAAAGTAAGTGTCTTACACAGCTGTAGCCTTCCTCTAACTCAAACAGTTGCAACGCCAAGGTCATGGGTTTGATTCCCAGGGAAAGCAAGTACTGATAAGAATGTAAATGTGCACCTTGAAATGCTTGCTTTGGATAAAAGCATCTGCGAAATGCACACATATAAAATGTAAATCTTACACCTTTCAGTAAGCTTTCCCAGGGATACCAGTCTAAGCCTGTTAAAACCATCCTCACCCTGTGCCAGGTCCGCCCTGGGACCAGACGGGGATGGAGCACCACTCTTGAGATGATCTTGCAGCCCTACAGCTGGGGAGCAGAGGAAAGCGGCTTGGAAAGTTGAGGTCAGGCCCTCTCAGGAGTCTGCCTGCATTTGCGCAGGGTAATTTTAGCACTTGTGGGCCAGCTAATGACCAGTTTCTTTCAAGAGTTGATTGCTGGAGCTCGTTTAACCATCCCCAGTGTGATCACTCCCGCTAGGGCTGGGATAACCATCAGTCTAGCTGCAGGGTAGCTGCATTTTTTTAGCGAGAGCGAGTATGCTTTTTATCAGGATGGCTAGAATAGGCAGTGAATATCAAATATGAGCGCTTGGCTCTTTATCGCACGTTTGAAGGAGATGCCAGGATGAGATTTTTAACATTTTGTTTCATTGTTTCCTGCGTTTGAAGTCAATGCTATTTGCAGAGGACGTTGTTATCCTCGCTCGCAAAGCCAGATGGTTGTTGCTTGTGGCCAAACATGAATCTTGGATAATGTTCAGTCACTGGCAGAGACGAATTGCTAGACTGGATGGATATTGCAAACACGCTTGTAATGGATTCGACATTTTGGGAACCGGTTCAGAAGGATCTTACAAAGACCGGAATTCTGTGGCCGAGCGCAGGAAGGAGGTTAAATGAACAGAATTCCATGACCGGGAACAATATGAAAGCTCTTCCATGCTTGTTGGAGTTCAAAGGACTGGGCGCGCTTTAACATGTCATGCTACAAAGTAGTATTCACGTTTTTATTGCTTTAGTTGCTCTTTATCAATGCTATACATTCTCCGTATTTAAGATATAAGTCACGTCGCCACGGAAAGTACAAACACATGCTTCTGTGCGTCTGAGTTACTCCGCAGACGCGTTATTCCATCTACATTTCATCACACTGAAGTCTTGCAGCTCAGAGACGGTTTGTGAGGTTAAGCTAATTAGCCCTGAAATCAGCACATGGTAGAAAACCGCAGAGGGACGCTCTTCAGCCGAGAGACGTTGCGCAGAGATCTTGCATTTTATGTTCAGGCTGTCATTAATCGTTTTGAGCTACGCTAAGGCGCAAATAGCACTCTGCGTGAGGCTCTCTTTGCTGAAAAGGGAAGGAAAGAAAAAATAGTAGAAATCCCAGTCTGTGTGGTCTTCTATTAATCAAACAGGCATCTGTTCCCCCTTGCGCCGAGCACAGGATAGGCCTCTTAACAGCCTTCCTCTCCAGTGGCCCCATTCAGACCCAGAGTGGCTGTTATTTTAGCACCGCACTGGAGAGCAGCGAAAGAGTGGGACGCTGAACCCCGCTGATGTGTTGCCTTGCTGGGGAGAGACCGGATAAGAGGGTCCCAGGAGTGGATTCTCGACTATGAAGAGCCATTTAGAGGGAGACCTTGCTGCCTCTCCTAGGTGTGAGGGGGCATGGAGAGCCACGAAGGCAATAGATGGTGGAAAAGATGAGCAGGTCCTGCTTTTTGTGCGCTACAGCTAGTGGAGGTCATGTAAATCTAACATGTAAATCTATAAGTTTAAATGCTGAGAAATTAACTTGCATGTGACTTGAATATAGTTGTACACATGACCTTGAATATATGAAGCATGTTAACCAGGGTTTTGAATTAAATTGGTCAGAGGAAATTCAATTGGAATTTCAATTGAAGGAAGAAGATATTAAATACATTCAACAAGCAATTCATCCAACCCGGGCCCATGAGTTTTTAGTTGTTGTTTGTTTGTTTGTTTGTTTTTTGTGAAAATATGTATTATAATGAAATAGGCTATATTAAATAAACAAATTAGTTAAAAATTACTGAATTTCAGCCCATTACATTTAAAATTGGAATCTTAATTGTGAATGGTTTACAACCCTGAAGGTTTCATCAATTCTGTTCTATACATGCGTGTTCCTTGTTGGATTGGAAACCAATATAAAGCATAGAGATATCAGAAAAATATTTTCAGCTCAGGTGTGAACCCCTGTAGGTTTGATAAGGGTGTGTTTTGGAGGGGTTCCTTTATGATTGCAAGAAAATTGAAAGCATGTCACAGAAGACAGTTTTGGTGAATATCTACATGGGCAGCTGTAGTGCTTTATTATTTACCAGAGGCTATGGATTTTCCTTTACTTAACTGCCTGAATTTAAACCATGAGCAGTGAAAACATTTGGTATGTCCCAAAGGTTCTTCAGCAAGAATGAACCACCTGGGTCTCCCTTTCAAACCAGCTTTAAATGCTCCTCTTCTAGGAGGCTTTTAGTGGGCCTATTTGCACTCAAACAATTCTGTAGGACACGTAGATAGACCTCTACTTGAAAGGTTGCTGTGAGTATAGTCATGAACAAAAATCCTTTGAAAGCTACACCTCATGCATTAAACCTAAACATTAAGCAAGCCCTTATACTCATGTTCGCCTCTTTTAGTTGACAACTGTTTATTATGGGTGTTGTGTGCCCAATGGTTCCAAGAAGATGGATTGTAGATGCATGCATTTGTTTTCAACTGTAAACCTTGTAAATGGTCTGTTTTGTGGTGTTGTGAGAAATAAATTGCACTCAGGGTCCAAAATTAACTCTGCCAAGCACTGAAGTATGAAAAGTTGACATAGACAAGTAAATAAAACCCATTGATAAATCATATGTTTGTATGAATGTATAGTATGTATGTGTGTGCCTGTGTGTATAGGCAATTTCTTATAGGGTTATATCTTTATGTGTGTGGTGTAACAGGAAATTGGAGGTAGACATGCATGTTCGAGCGGTGTCCCCTGAACAGTGCTCTGAGGTCAGGACAGAGGGCCTGTCTCCATTAGTTTTACTGGCACACCTCCAAAACCTTCCTTGCCCCTTCAGACTGCCTTTGTTACTTCCCTCCCCACTGTACTGCTTAAAGTCTATACAGATGGGTTATAGTCTTGGCCTCAGAAAGCCTGGTCAGAGTAGAGGCCTTATTTAAATTGAAGTATAACGAACAAGGTTGAAGTACAATAAGTTCAGCATGTCATACTGATGTGTGTGAAACTTTTCTGAATGTACTTTAAGATGTTTCAACATACATCTAGTGAAAATGTATGAACTGCTGGATTTCATATTCAGACTGATAACTTAAAGGAGAACTCCAGCGCAAAATGAACCTTTGGTCTAATAAAACATTGGTACCTAATCCGACAGTTCTCTGAGATTTGTTTGCATGATAATCGAATGTAAAGAGTTTTATTTCAAAAAACTGTTTAGTGTATAACACTAGTAAATGGGGGCATATAATAAGTAAAAAGTAATCGCTAGTTAATACCACTAATAAGGCTCAAAATAGCCCCACACTAACACAGTAACATAATGAGGGTCCCTACATACAAAACTGAAGCATTGAGAACTTTGTAAGTGTACAGACTATACATTTTCTAAAGACAGTACACTTCGTGTATACAGGCAGTGCCATATTGTGAAAACAGTTCGACAAGTTTAACCATGAACTGTTCGTGCCAAGTAAGCTGAACTGTATGAACTTCAGTCGACCTTCTGAACTGTATGAACGTTGTTCATGGTTCGACTTGTTGTAGACGGTTTCCAAAGATGGTGCCAATTTCTAGCAGTATATATATATATATTTTTTTACTTATTATATGCCCCATTACTAGCGTTATACACTTAAACAGTTTTAGAGATAAAACTCTTTACATTCGATTATCATGAAAACAAATCTCAGAGAACGTTGACTAGGTACCAAAGTTTTATTCAGACCAAACAAAGGTTGATTTCTGCGCCGGAGTACTCCAAAGTCTTTGGGGCTGATTTATTAAAAGAACTGAACTTGCAAATGTCTGCATGGCAACAACGTCATGTTCATATTTGACCTCCATAAATCTGTTTGCACTGCTTCTGTTTAGCTTTTAGCAGCCATCGCAATACCTTCTCCCTATTGTGTTTTGTCCTGTTCTTGCATGATTTAAAGCCTAAACGTAGTGTGTGTTTGCTAACCTGATATATTCCTGGAACCTTATCCCATGTCTTTATCCCAGTGTCAAACCCACCTGAGGAGACCCATTTGAGTTGAACAAGAGGGTCTCAGAGCTGTAATTTAGCCCGTGACTGCATGAAAGGACACGCTTGGCGATTGTAAACACTCAGATGTCGCCTCTTAAAACAGTGTCATAGAGAAGTGATGCATTTCTGAACAGGACTCAGACCTCCTTCCTCCCAGATAATGGTGTTTTCGGGCTTCTTTTTGGTTTGGTAAATACAGAAGCTTTTTGTCAGATGCTAGCCCTCAGACTCACCTGAAAAATAAGCCTTTAAGGATATAGATTGATAGATAAGATTGTGGAGTGACAATGAATGTTTTGTTTGGGGTTATTTCCTCCTTCAGTAAAATGAGAAGAGTTTTTTCCAGTGCCTTCTGCGGTGCTGACGGAAATATATCTTTTCACCTGTGATGCAATCTCAGTTTCATCCACAATTTCTAAAGTGAGTTCATAGAAATGGCAGAATAATATGTGCCCTTTATGGTCTTAAATGAGACGTAATGCTCTTCAAGCATCTTGTGAAATATTTCAGTGCAAAGACTGTCTGACTGTCACTTGACCCGTGTTCGTGTCATGTTCTTTCTTTAATATGTTTTTTTCCATAGTCACACTATGAAAGATACAATCAAGCTCTGCCTAAAGCCGATTATCCAGTTTAATTTGCCGTGAAGATGTCGAGATACTCTTCGCCCTTGAGATGGCTGAATTATGTTATAATAAAGTCACATGGCAAGTCATTAGGGAACAAGAAAAGATCATAAGACATTTGAAAAACATGCATTTGGTCATTCATCTGCCCCTTCTTTGGTAGGTTTGTGTGTGGATGTGGATGTGACCAAGCAAGCTGGCTTCCTTCTGCAATGCTCTGTTGCAAAAGCACTTGAGGGAACATTATCCGAATGAAAATATTTACAGTATGTCTTTACCACCACCTTGCCACTATGGCCACAATGTCAAAACAAGAAGTTGGGTGTGACGTGCTAAAAAAGGCCTGTCAAACTGGGATTGTTCCTGAGAGTTCACCGTGGTGGGAAAGCCAGTTCCAGGTACTGCAAAAGAGAGGGGCAAGAAAGCACAAGAGCTCTTTCAGACCCATATTATGCTACTTGGGCCGTTGAATGATTCCCATTTATCCGTTTCCCCTTCCACTGAAAAGCAATCAGTTACTTGCTGAAAGATGATATTATATGCACCTAATGTCATACAGGTCTGAAGAAGGTTCATGCCTGATAGCATTGTTAGAGAACACCTTTATTTGTTCTCTCCCATGGCAAAATGCTCGTTAATCCAAATGGCTTTCAACCATGTTGTTTCTTTTTCCTTCATTTGTTTCTCTCCTCCTGTTTCACCTCCTGCTCTTCTCTTACGGCCTGTAAATCAGGAAGAAAAGCAGCTGGCAGTGCTAATAGAGGATGCTCTCCTGCAGGGTAACAAAGAGGTATTGTTAGGTTTTGTAAGGGCATTATGCGGCTAAGTAAAGCTGACATGCTGAGGTGGAATTATTGCCCATGCTGAGCCTGGCGCTGCCCCGCGAAGCGAGGCTGCAAGTCGGCTGGATGGAAACCAGAGCCGAAGAACCAGAGAGAGAATGGGTTGCCATTCCAGAATGTTCTATAATGACGGCTGTTGTCAGTCATCAGTTCCTGTGCTCTTCTCACCTACTCTGAACCATGATCCGCTGTGGGAAAATCAAGCTTTTAATGTTTATATGTCTGTGTGGTATGCTTTCTAGACAGACCAATATCATCAGTCAATAATATTGCTGATTATTTTCTCCTTAAAACTGCACTGTGCACTAAATTCAGTTCTCAATAACTCTCTCTCTACCGTCACAAACTTGTAACCAATCCGCCAACATGCGGGGCAGGCTTTTCATATAATTATTTCTGAGGTTGCTCACTTTTAACATTAGCAGCATATCATTTAAGCTGATAAATCTAGTACGCAGCCCTAGTGGCAGCAAAAATTATTTTGCAGCAAAGTGTGGTTCTAGCAACTCTCCGTCTCACTTTCGTCTGTGGAAAAACCAAACTCTGGTCTGTGTAATCATCATCGTGTATAGTGTTGGTGGGCGGGCTTAACAATTGACGGCAGAACGCGTGACGGTTCTGCGTCGTGATTTCCATTGGTGATTTCCCTGCTAGTTAAAAACAAACAAGATGCAGCTGGCGAACAGCGGTCTTTCCGATTTCGGCTTTGGCGCGACTCGGATGACTGTGGGAGTTAAGAGAACGTCACTTAGTCATTCTGAAAAAAGGAGATGTGTTCGGAGTTCTGACGACTCGTATATGGCAAAGTTTAATATATCAACTTGCTCCGCTGGAGGGAAAATGCATTGGACTCACTCATCACAGCGTTCGTTGCTCTGGTTGGTTAGCGCTATCCTATGGCGTGCAGTAGGGATATTGAAAGACAACCTTTTATCGCCTCTCGGATTTAAAGGTATGCCAATTGAGAGTTCCCAGACCTAACATCTTGATAGGCTTTGCTGCCAGGCTACATATTATTAGCCATTTGATTTTATTCAAATTCTGAATGGATTATATATAGCTTTAGAAAAGAACGCAAAGTTATTTTATAATCACTAATAAGATGTCAGCGACTCAGAAGTTCTGCTGTAATCACACTGCACAATGAATCTCGTATTTTTTTGCAAAATGATCACTTAATTTAATTTTTTCATCCCAATAAACTCAAAATGGACAACATCACTATCTAATGAATCACTAATCCAAAACCCTATAGTGAGGTTAATCTAATAAGAACCAAAGTCAAAGACTTGATATTTGGCCATTTATGGGCAGTTCCAGTATTTTGGCTTTTATCTTCAAATGTCAAAAAGACAGAGGGAATCGAGTACGTGCCTTTTGTATTGGCCTGCATACAACTGAATCTCCGCCTGATTTTCAACACCCTCCTGAGCCGTAAGACGAATCTTTATTAGAGCAGACAGCCATTGTCTGCAGTCATCTAGATAATTGCAGCGCTGGGTCCTCTCTCTAATTGGATCCAGACAGCTGCCGCCGTGCCTGCCGTGTTTGCCAACCGTGGTGCAGCTCAAGCTGAATTAATGAAATGATGAGCCGTTTGGGCACAACGTGGTACCACACAAACAATCTGGGACATTTGGAAATGCCTAGCCCCACATCAGAGGCACAGTATAGATTAGTGAAGAGCTTGTATTTTCTACTCGTCGTAGAAAATGAATGTTTCAGAAGTGCTGCATACGCGTTAAAAGAGCAGTTTTTTCATCCAGTAATGAAAATTATGGTGTTACTTGCTCCCCTTCATGTTGTTTTAAGTTTTCCATTACTGACTTTCTTCTGCTCCGCAGAAAGGAGAAGAATATGAAGACAGGGTTACATGCTCTTTTCCAGCTATAATGAACAAGGACTGGCACTTTAAAAGGGATGCAAAGTAGTTCAGGTTGTTTTTCATTGATAATCTTCTTTAACAGTGAGTGTGTTTACATGCACCCTCATAATGCGATTAGAATGGGATTTTTGGCAGTATTGCGATTTAAACTTTACCTCATGTAAACACAATACTTCGATTAAACTAATGCGATTAAGCTCATAATCATAGTACCCATAATCACATTAAACTACAGTATGTGGCGTAACACGATTTAAATCGCATTATGAAAATGGTTAGTTCCCATCCTTGATTCTGATTGGTCAACAGCTGTGCTTCATGATATAAAACACGGCTCTGGCCGCTTCACCATACGGTTCTGTTTATCACTGCGTAACACTGCAGTTCCTATGTTGTTTTTATTTGAGCTTCTGCATAATACAAATTGGAACGTTGTTAGTCTTCTTGGTCAGGGACTATTTTTTCTAGCGGAAGGAAGGGTTATAGTGGTTTTATTGAATAAAAGTTGCACTAATACATTTTTTTTTACTTTAATATTTTTATTGTGTGGTAACCATTTTATAAAAGCAATAAGGTACTTGGCAAGAGCTGTATCATGAATAAGTAATGGCTAAAGGGGTTGCAGTCACTCTGCTTTCGTCACTTATTCACAATACAGCACAGCCTGTCATACCTTATTGCATACATAAACAGGCATGTAAGCATATTCAGCGTGTCGATGCTCATCTCGGTGTCGAAAAATAACAATTCTTTATGAAATTTGTATGCGAGTAGATTAAAACAATGGCCGGTGAACATGCATACTGTATTCCTAACTGAGTGTGGTATAACCTTAGCGATAATCAGAATAATGAAAATTGCATGTAAACTGTAGTGAAGACCTCTGATTGGGTCATGTATCAACATCTTACTGCGATTAAGACCCTGTTTATAAGAAATAATCGCATTATTTGTGCAAATGTAAAGTAGTCTGTCTTTTAAATCATTAATGAATCATTTAGACTGGTTTAATTGATTGATTAGTTTAACTCAAAATGATTTAGTCACAAATTACTAGTTCTTCCATCACCATGTTAAAGAGTCGCTAATTTTTGGAAATAGGCTTATTCTACCACTCTCTCAGAGTTAAACAGTTGAAGTTTTACCATTTTCAAATCCATTTTCCTGATATTTAGAAGAATATCAGTAACCAGACAGTTTCTGGTCTCCATTGACTTCCATAGTAGGAAAAAATATATACTATGGAAGTCTATGAGATCAGAAACTGTCTGGTTACTGATATTCTTCTAAATATCAAAAAAAAAAAAAAATTAGCTGAATACATTTCGAAATCGGTAAACCCAACTGTTTGGGAGTGGTAAAATGAGCCTATTTCCAAAGAAAAAGTGGAGTATCCCTTTAAGGTTGTTTTTCATGCAAAGCTATTGTATGGTTTCAGAAGAGCACTAATACACTGCTTTTATGGTGCTGTTATGTCCTTTATGAAGCTTAAAAGTCCCTATTCATTGCACCTGCATTGAAAAATAGTGGCCAGCACTGTCTTCAGAGTTTCTGATTTTGTGTTCATACATGTTTAGAACAACATGAGTATAAATCATGATAAAATTGTCATAGTAAAGTTTTATTAACACAATGTCCTTGTGATATATATGCAACTCAGGGCCAATAGACAGAAGTAAACTCATTTTGTTTCTTACGCATTTCCGCCGAAGTCTTCGTTCTGTTCGTCAGTAATTACGCATGGCATGGAACAGGATGGCATATGCCGTCTGAGCCATATGGGCACAGTGTGAGTCTGTTCTCAGCATGGGAAAGCAGTGGTTCATGGAGGGCACGAAAAGCTTCCAGATCTCTGAAATGAACAGTAGGTGCTCACAGATTTTCTGTGTGGCTTCACCAGCCAACATGTTCCAGATTAACACCCAGAGTGCTCTGGTGCCACCTTGCCCTGTCCCGAACAGAGATGGAAAATAGCCGACCAATGCTCTCTTGCACCAGCTGTCATTGGCCCTTAAATGTCTCTGAAACACTGTGTGTGTGATCGTTTAGTCATTTAAATTCTATACCATTACACAGAAATACCATTTGAAATCAGGCATCAAAACTATTTCTAATTTACTGTATATTTTTTTTGTATTAAAACCCATTAAATACTAAAAATAAATAATAAAATGCCTTAATTTATTTTAATATCTTAATTTAAAATTAATTTATCACATTTTGACAGCTGTGAGACAGTATTTCAGTTTATAATCAACGATTCCTACGTCCAAAATTCTTTCATCAGTTAGAGCAACCCACCCAGTTGCGATTTAGGTGTTTTGGCATTCTCTGCTCTTTGTTGGCACAATGAAATGCAGATCCCAGTGGATTTGACTGGTAAAGAGGAGAGAATTTCCTGTCTGGATGCAGCTAAACTGTGAAAAGATGACAGCACCTGCTCGTGAGTATAAATTTGTGTCTTATTCTGTTTGTCTACTTCATCAGCTCGAGGCAGTTTTTAGTTTGTTACTTGTGGTTTTATATTGGTCTTTGTGCATGAGTATTAATGTTTGTTGTTTGGCACGCAGTGATGATGGAGAGATATACCACAGGGTTTGCAAGGGAAATGAGACACAGAATGTGTAGTGTTAGGCTTGAGTCTGCAGCAGAAGGCAGTGTGGTGTGCTGAGTATTTGCAATAAGCATCATTGGCCCCTGGTCATTTGGGAAAATTTGCATCCCCTGCTGCCTTGAATCTTAAGACCCTGTTTGCATATGAGCTGTTTTTATTACATATAAAACAGAGACAGACTGAGACGTAGAAATCCCATAATCTCCCATTTGCATGTGCAACAGGAGACGGTTGAAAATATTGTTGAAAAGGGGAGGGTGGGGTGGATGGGGGCTTAATAGTCTGGAATAGACACAGGCTGCATCCAAAATCATAGTATGCAACATTAGGATTACTGCGCCCTGATAAATGTCTTGATGCTTTGTATTTTAAAAGTATGCAACCATGAATTATTATTGCGCTAAAATTAACCACAATCCCTCAGAGCTGCAGAAGAGTTTATTTTCAGTGTCTGTCATTTTACCTGGTCTCATCTTTTCTTCTGTCATTCTATCCATCTGATTGTTCTAACTATTGTGTTGTTCTATCTATTCTATACTGCTTTTTTTTATCTGGTGTTCTGTTGTTCTATCTTCATAAGATCTATAAACTTCGATTAGTTCAAAACTTTTTAGAAAGTATTGTTCAGAACTTTCAAACAAAGGCTTTGACTTAGTCGAGATACAAATTTTGCTTTAGTTAAATATCATTAATTATATATTTGTTTAAATTTTGATTTATTTAAATTCTTCTTCCATACACTGTAAGGAAAGAATCTTAAGGAAAAGCATGTTTCATTAAGTTTATGGACATTTCCTTCGATCCTAAAACACAATGCAGTACATATCGGGAAAACACCTCTGAAAAAAAAAACAATATGGAAAATTCCTTCAATTTAGCAGTACATTTTGCCATATTTTATTGTGACGTTTTTTATTATTTTATTTATATTGTTATGTTTTTAGAGTGTACATTCAAATTCAAATTGGATCCTGATTTGCTACCTCATATACAATATAGATATAGATAACATTATCAAATAAATGTTTTACTTGCTATTAGCTACTAGAGCTCGAATCAATAAAGGCATTTTGAAGGCCAATACCGATACAAATATTTGTTGGTTGTAAAATGTCGATATTTCGATATATCGGCCGATATTTTTTATTTATTTTTTTATTTCAGAAACACGTAACAAAACATTAACAGATTTCCCTAACATTAGTTATTTGTAGGTATTTAGGAGTTTTAACTAAAATAATATGATAATGCATTTTTAAAAGAAACTTGTTTCTTTTATTGTCACAACAGAACAAGACTGATGATAGTGGCATTAGCTAGCTTTGTGGTTAGCTAGTCTATGATGAGCCATAATTTAGCAATGGATAACGTCATACTGCAAATTGTAAAACATACGTTTTCAATGTAACAGACCAAGGAGAGATTATACGTCTCATTGCTATAACGGTCAGGCGCTATTAAATAAATACTTCAGTCACATTGTCAAAAGTTAAAAGGACAGTTAGTCAACTACACTGTAACAATGTAAACATAACTATTACTAGCTAATTCCGCTTCACTCTTCGGCTTATTTAACAGCAGCAAAACTGGACATGATAGTCACCAATTTTGTCATGCTTATTTGAGTTAAGAGAACTGATGGAGATGTTTTTTAATTGTTCATGGTCTCGTGACCAACTCGAACGAGTGTTGCCAACAGGGACGGTGTATAGTGCCCTCTGGTGGACCAACTATACAACTCCAACACTCATGACATGCTTCAAGCGTGTTTTCCGTCCGTTTTTATTTTTGAAATATTAATTTATCGGCCATTATAACTGCCAATACCGACAGTTTGGAAAATGCCTAATATCGGCCGATAATATCGGCCTGCCGATATATTGGCCTGGCTCTATTAGCTACTCAAGTGCTTACTATTTGTAGATTAGAAAAGTGACTGTAAGACACTTTTTTTCAGAACACTTGAAAATAATTTCCTCTGGTTGCTAAAGCCATCTGTCTGCACTTTCATTATGTCGGTGTGTGTATAATGGGTAGAGTACGGCAGCTCTGCAGATGTTCCAAGACGTCTGTCTGGACCTGAAATGAGTTCAAAGGTCAAGGATATCTTAGTGGGACAGCTGTGGGGCGATGCTGGGGTCACCCTGCTTCTGCTAAAACCATCCGTCATGAGAACACACACCCCTACTAACACCGGTTGTGGTTCCTACCGCGGTAGGCACGTGTTGAGCCCAGAGTCCCTTGAGGGATCATACCATGAGAGAAGCAGCAGGGGGAGAGGATAGATCAATAGTCTGCTGAAGTGTCATCTGGTGAACAGGGATGCCAACACATCCCAAGGGAGTGTCACTCTCTCCTCAGAATGCGACCTCTGACCTCTACAAATCTGTGGGTGTTCCTGAGGGCGCTGTTGTCTGTGTGTCTAATCGCTCTACTGTGATTTCACTCAGTCTTAAGGGTCTCTGTTGTTGCCTGTTTCATTATACAGATTGAAAACGCTGTTCTGTTCGAGGCTTGAGAGAACTGTATGGCATAAAATGTCATGGCAAGAATTTGAGTGCTTGTTAAATAATGCAAATTGCTATATTTGAACCAAATCCTAACCCTATTATTATTGTATTATAAGTATATTAGGGCTGTCAAATCACTTAATTCGTGATTAATCGCATTCAAAGTAAAAGTTTGTGTTTACATAATATATGTGGGTGCACTATGTATAATTATTTTATATATATAAATACCCACATATACTTGTGTATATATTTAAGAAATATTTTCATGTATATACTGTATATAGATTTATATATAGTTTATATTATATATATATATATATATATGTGTATATATATATGTGTGTATATATATATATATATATATATATATATATATATATATATGTGTATATATATATATATATATAAATATAAATATTTTATATATGAATAATATTTTTTCCTTAAATATACTGTACATGCATGTGTGTGTTTTTATATATATATATATATATATATATATATATATATATATATATATACTATCGGTCAAAAGTTTCAGGGTTAGTAAGATTTTTTCATGTTTTTAAAAGAAGTCTCTTGCTCACCAAGGCTGCAATTTTTTGATAAAAAATACACAAAAAATACAGTAATATTGTGAAATATTATGACAATTTAAAATGACTTTTTTATGTTAATATATATTAAAATGTAATTTATTCCTCTGAAAAAAAGCTGAATTTTCAGCATCATTACTCCAGTCTTCAGTGTCACATGATCCTTCACAAATCACTCTAATATGATGATTTTATGCTCCAAAAACATGTATCGATTATTATCCATGTTGAAAACAGTTTTTTTTACATTTTTATTTCAGGATTCTTTGATGAATAGAAAGTTCAAAAGAACAGCTTTTATCTGAAATGGAAAGCTTTTGTTACATTAAACACTACCCTTTAAATAGTTTGGGGTCAGTAAGAATTTGTATTTTATTTTTGGGGAAATAAATAAGAAATCAATACTTCTTTTCATCAAGGATGAGTTACATTGATCAAAAGTTACAGTAAAGACATTTATAATGTTAGAAAAGATTCTAATTAAATAAATGCTGTTCTTTGAACTTTCTATTCATCAAAGAATCCTGAAATAAAAATGTAAAAACTGTTTTCAACATGGATAATAATCATACATGTTTTTGGAGCATAAAATCATCATATTAGAGTGATTTGTGAAGGATCATGTGACACTGAAGACTGGAGTAATGATACTGAAAATTCAGCTTTTTTTCAGAGGAATAAATTACATTTTAATATATATTAACATAAAAAAGTCATTTTAAATTGTCATAATATTTCACAATATTACTGTGTTTTTTGTGTATTTTTTATTAAAAAAATTGCAGCCTTGGTGAGCAGAAGAGACTTCTTTTAAAAACATAAAAAATCTTACCGACCCTAAACTTTTGACCGGTTGTGTATATATACAAAATAATTATACATAGTGCACCCACATATATTATGTAAACACAAACTTTTGTTTTGGATGTGATTAATCGTTCGACAGCCCTAAATTATATATATTAAAAAGTTTTGTTTTATATTTATGTTGCTGCACTATTATAGTGTAGTATAGTATAGTATTTTGACAATATAGTGTGGACAGATTATAGCATTTCAAAATGAAAATGATTAATTTATAATATGTATTTATTCCTACTCATTTACTTTTTTATTAATGTTTCTCTGCACCATTTGTGCTATGGACATGAATGATCAAACACTTGTTAGATAGAAGTGTACTCTTACTGTTCTTACAGCAATTAGAATGACATTTGTCCCTGGTGGAGGATACAATCTCTAGAATGCTACTCTCGCTAATAAGTAAATAGCTAACACCTAGGAAGCAATAATCCAAGCCCCAGCATCATCCTGGCCAAGTTTGCAGGGGTAAGCTGTAAAAATCTACTCCATTTTACACTGAAGTTGGTGTGTTGTTTGGTTTTGTTGTTAGCGGGCACACTCACCAGACTGACCTTGGTGTTAGATAATGAGGTCTTGTTTGTCTCAGGGAAATATTTCTGCCTTGAGGCCTGTCAGTTGTCAAAAACAAAAGTTAAAGGAGTTACAAGTTTATTTGGCACCGTCTCCTCATTAAAAGAATCCTAAGGAAGAATTTCAGGGCCAACAGTCACAATATGGAATGTATTGAGAAAATTGAAAGCCATACATATTTAATGTGGCAACTTGCCCCTATCCATATTCAGATGTGTCCACAGTGAGCTTGACAAATTAACAATTTACCACAACCAAAAACTGACAAGAATTTCACAGGTGACACGCTCAGCAAGTGCAAGTTTCGAATGACATTGTGTCATATTTTCGGCGAAATGATTACGGCCACATTCTAGACTGGGAAGAAGCCTCTTCATTACATACAGCAGGCATCCAGACAAGCAGAGACATTCACGGGGCACTTTTTTAATGAGAAAGAAGCCAAGCTTGTATGTCTTGTCCTGCCTGCTGGCTGCCATTATGACCCATTATAATCATCATTAAGAGAAAGCGCAGGGCCCATTATGCCTAAAGTGCCACGAACTGCTAGCTGAGGATCCTGACTACCACTGTCCGCTTTCACTGTATGAACGTGCCTCCGAGACTGGTTTCCAAGGCAACGTCACTGACGGGCAACTTATTTCTTCTCTGCTTTGTAGGAAAGGGCAGCAAGACAGGGTTATCTATGAGTGCATCTGTTTAGACCTTTCCAAGCGATTGGGTAGAAGTTCTCCTTTTGCGCTGATCTTGTACGAGGCTCTGCCCTACAAATCCTAGCCACTGCCGTTCCCTAAAAACCTTCAAAAGCCAACCCACAAGCTCCACCACCTACACACTTTAAAGGACAATTTTCCTTCTAAGAACATGTTCTGTTTGTAGACTTGGGCTCATTTATGAAGTGGGTCACATGCGGCAGGTGAGAAATATGTCAAGAACTCGAGCTAGCGTTTGTATCCCTCAATTATTGGTGGCCATTAATGATTAAGTGGTATGTTAATTCATCTCAGATATTCCATTAGGAACGCCGGTCTGAGGTTTTAATGGCCTGGGAAGAGAGTATGTGTGCTGCAAGCTTTCAGGGTCTTTGTTTGAGGTTGCACTAAGCTTTTATGAGTGAGGACTGCATTAAATGGGCTAATTTGTGGCCTGGGGAAGATATTGTCTTAAATTACTCTCCACCACTCCATCTTTCTTTTGTTGTTCTTTTCTAGCACTATTGCCAGTAAAATAGACATATGTGTTTGTTAAAACAGGTGTTTGCTCTAGCAATGCATTGACATCTAGAATTCTGGCCAATTAGCCAACACTTTTTTCAGTGCAACAATTGGCATATTTAAATTATGTTATATTTTATGTAAAACATTTATTCAGATTGGTGATGGCTGATATATAAATGTATACATGTTACATTTATATGTGTATGTACACTAGCTGTTGTATTTAACTTGGATATTATTGATAATTTTATCGAGAACCTTCCTTTTCTAACCCCTTAATTATTTACTCTTTTTTTTCACTGTTTGACTTTATTTTGATGGTTCCTTTAAGACTGTGTGTCCACCAAAGCGTTTTTAGCCAGTTGTAAATACACTGAGACGCCGTGCTTTGGGCGCTTGGAGAGCGTTCTGGTGAGGCAGCGTCTTTTTTTCCGCTGAGACGTTCCGTTGCTATGATACAGAATATCCGCAGCAGAGTTTACTTGTAACTGATTTCGCAGATAATTTGTTTCACACTAAAAATGTATTTTTCATCCATTTTGTGACAGTTGGTCAGTGTCCTGTTTAGTCCCGCCCCTCCTCCACCTGTGATTGGACGGCTGGGTAAAAAGTGGCAGTAAGGTGAGCGCTGCGTTTTATCCAAAGTTGAACATTTTTCAACTCTCGGCGACCCAGTAAAAGACGCATGGGCGTATCGGCGCTTCAGCGCTGAAAAAAAAACGCCAGCCTCCGTTTTGCTCATGGCGTTTAAAAAACGTGGCGCTTCCATTGAAAACAATTGAAAACATACCCCAGATGCGTGGGAAAACCACTTTGGTGGACACACGACTACAAGTAAAGTTGCACCTACTTGTCAATTAACTCTCATTAGAGTGTTAGTGGAGTATATGTACACTGTAAAAAAAACTGTAAAAAAAAAACGGTAATACTCTGGCAGCAGGGGCGCTAGAAAATGTCTGTTAAAAAACTGAAAAATACTGTCAGGAAAAAAACTGTAAAAAACTGTTTATTAGTTAATACTAATATGTAGAAACTGCACAGTGTAATTCGCAGAAACATTAAACACCATCATGGTAACACATGAAATTTTTAAAATGCATGAAACATTAGTTTAACAACATTAAATGTAACATAAAACACTAATATACATAACTTATTCTGAAAAAAAAACTAAGAAAACTATTAAGAAACATAGTTATTTCAACAAATACACATCAAATGTGAAGTGTCACGCAGGAATTGTGGGAATGTCAATTTACGGTTTTTCACTGTAAATTATACAATGAGTTGTTCTTTTTCACTTTCAAAAACTGTAAATTTAATGGTATTTAGTACGGAAATACTATTATTTAACCATAAAACTCATGTTAAAAAAAACATGTTAAATGACTGCTGATTTCTGCAGTTATACCTTCTTTTCTGTGTTTTCTAATTTAACAGAAAAAATCTGTAAAATATTACGGTATATGTTATGTAAAATTACACACAACCCTGTAAAAATACAGACAATTTCCTTAAAAAAAAGTAAAATAGATGTAAAACCAAAATACAAGCAATTACCTGGAAATTCAATAGTGGACCTTTAAATTACAGCAAATATCTGTAAAATAACAGGCATTCACTGTATAATGACAAAACGGCAAAAAATAAAATACAGACCATTACCTGTAAATTTACTTTTTTTACAGTGTAGACATATTACGGTTAGAATAAGTTGACATGTAGTTGACTTATATGTTACTTATAGTCAGTAGAAATGTCTGTTGGAGAACTATTACAATAAGAGTTAGCTGATATTAAGCATACCGTCGACTAATGTTTTAATGAGTGTTAGTTGACAAAGTTGCAAAGTTACTTGAAGTCAACAGAATGTTCAAAAGGAACCACCATAATAAAGTGTTACCGCTCTTTTTACCGCAGTGCTATATTTTGCACTGCACTCCGATTAACGATCAAAAGCAGAAGTTCCTTTATACAAAGACTGTGGCAGTGTTACTGAAATCCCTGGAAATACTCTTGTGAAAAATAGAGAGTGAGCTGGGGGACTCTGAAAGGCCAGTATAAAGGGTGCATGATCCCTTTTTCACAGCACAATTGAAACATAATTATTTCATGGCAGACTATGTGCTCTGTAAATCTATGAATGGGAACGGCATTTAACTTTAATTAGCTCTGATTTATTCATTCTGACTGGATTGCTTGCAGAAAATTGGATCATCTGATTATAGTCAAGCATGAAAATGACCTGATTAAACACTTCATAAAACCCATGGAGAGAGAAAGAAATACAGAAAGAAAAGGAACCTGGATAAAACGAAGAAAGGGGAGATAAGAGAGTTGAGGCACAGAGGGGAAGACAGTCAGACAGATGTGGATGTATTTGGTGTCATGGTGTATGCCAGCATTATGCACAGTGAGCAGAGAAGGCATCGCAGCTGGATTCTGTTCCACCCTGCTGCAAACTAATGGATGGATTGGCAAACCAATCCCAGCGTCTATAGGTTACATGTCTTCAGCTGTGCCAAATCCATGCACATTTGATTTGAGATGCTTGCATGCACCTGAGCCACAAAAAACAACAACCCTGTGGTGCTTTCCCTGTCCTCTGGTGTGGACAAAATCCACTGAGTATGGCTCAAATTATCGGAATGCTTTGAGGGGGTGTTTTGTATTGAATGTGGTTTGCGATTTGTTTCAAAATACTGTCAATAAAGGCAGCATTAAGGCCAATTCACACCAAAGACAATAACTAGAAAGTTTAATAATCGCTGTAATTTTATGACAGTCTGAAAGTTTTTTACACACAACTACACAACTATGAAGATAACCTCACAGAGGATTAATTGATATCAGTTTCAGAATTTTTTTTCAGTACTGTTGAACAATAAAAATATTGAGAGCCAATTAAAATCTATCCTGCCTACCCTTTAAATAGCTTGAGCATTTAAAGTGGCAGACAACGTGGAAGCAATGTATACTTCTAATTAACAGAACGGTATTGTGTGTTTGTATGGATGCTGATATAGTTATAGTTATCTTAATAGTTATCGCTCCTGGTGTGAATGAACCTTTACATTTGACATCTGTATTAAAAAATAGAGTGACTATTAAATAAAACATTTTCTCTGTTTTGTCTTTCTTTCCTTTTAGTTACGCCAACGAATGAGAGTCTCGGGTCCAAAACTTCCGTATTCTGACCAAAGTGTCTGGCCTTCAGCTGGCAGCCAGGACAGAGTAACGACGTTTCGTTGTTCCCGCCGACCTCAAGTCCGGCTCCTGCGCCGCCCCCTACGGGGTCTCCTGCCCTGCTGCGGCGGCAGCCCCCCGCCTGAGACCACACCCTATCTCCCCAAACCCTCTCAGTATCAAGAAGGAATCTGCGCGCCCATATCCCCACCCCTCCCCTTCCTAGGAATCAATCACATTCACTGGAGCACAGACTCCCACCACCGTCACACCACAGCCGGCCAATCATCAGTCATCATCATCATCCTTCACCTTACAGCAGTTTCACGAACATCAGGTTAGTCGTTTTTTGATAATACCTTTACTCAAACTATCCTCCTCGCTGGGCATTAAGACAATATATACACATGTCCTCTTTCCAGGTAGATTTGTAACATCTTTAATTGATTAGAACTTAAAAATTGGTGGAAGTGGTTTTCAATGCTTTAGCTATTTTGTTACAGACTTTTTTTTTTGTGAAGCTCAACAATCAATTTCAGGTTCCTGAGTCACCTAGTCCCTAGTTTGCAAAAACAGTTTCAAAAATGTAAATGAATGGTCCAGATACAGTTTTACTCAGAAGATTTTCTAGGGGTGCCAATAATTGTGGCCAATGTATTTTTGAAAAAATCATTGATTTAATAATGTGATTTCAATTCCCACTTTCAATTGTGTTAATTCAATGAAAGGTAACAATTTTTAAATATCAAAAGGATAAACCATGCAGATTTAATTCCACAGATCATATTTGATCATATTTGCCAAGGGTGCCAGTAATTCTGACCATGACATTGACAAATATATATGTATATATTAGAGATGCGCGCGATGGGCTATTATTTCAACCCAACCGCATCACAAAACTCATCATCCGTCCCGCCATCCATTTCTGCACCAACGTCTTTCGACCAGTTCTTAAAACCCGCCCGCCGCCATCCGCTGATTGGCTGATGACAGCCGCGAGACTAGAAAGCTGTCAGAATATCAGCAGTGAACTCCATCTTCGATCGTTGCGCAGGGACAAAAATAAATAAATAGCCTAAATTAAACGCACTTCGGAAAACTTGACCTTATATGATAGGCTGACTGTCCAATATTTTCATTGTAGCCTAAAAGAAAATGCATTTTGGCACATAATTTCAACATGCTGCTATTGTATGGGGCGCTGTTTGTAAAGCAGCTCACGCTGAAAATAACATCAACATATACCTCCTTTGCCGGACTTGCCATCTCTCGATAATAACAAGCAGTATCTGCATAGATTCGACTAGCTCCCTAATGAAATTAGCTGCCTAATTTGGATGTAGGTATAGTCTATAACAATATTTAACAACATGTATGTTTTATTTGATTGGTTCAACTGCCGCCACCCACCCAAATATAATAAATGTCATATGCCCTATCCATGGTTTATCCACGGAGACCGCGGCTGTAACCGCCAACGCGCATCTCTAGTATGTAATTAACTGTTACGTTTTCCTGTCAAAAAAATCTAATTTTATTTTTGTAATTTCGACAGTTATATTTGAACTTCATGACAGCTTTAAATTCATAAACTGTCCTAATATGAATGTTGTTTCTTATATCTTGTCTTTCCTTTGTAATTACAGCAACAACCCTTCCAAATCTTCCTCCCAAACACCACCTGTCTCACTCTCCTCATCACCTCCGTGGCCTCCCGTCTCCTGCTCCTCCACTTCCTTCTCCATAGCCGGTCTGCCTTCCTCCCACTACTCCCTTCACTCGCCCTCTCACATCTCCAGCCATCCGGCCATGTTCGCCAACCCTACTCACACTGCCTCCTCCGACCAACAGCCTGGTGGTGCCAGGACACCCTGCCGGACCACCTTATCCAGGTAAAAAACAAAAATCCCCTCACTGAGATGTAAACCTTTTTATGATATAGTTGGTGTGAGATTTCAGAATATTTTTGACAACCAGGAGGTTCCGTCATTTATTATATAACAAATTGATTTAAAAAAAAATAATGAATTTTCACTTGGGTGTGTAGACACATTACAGTTTACGCTGGACTAAAGAATGCTGCATATCCACTGATTTAAATTTGGAAAGGTGCGTTTCAAGGATGTAGAGGAAAAATGTAAATGTTTGCAGAAGTGAAGTTTCAAAAATGTAAACTTTTACTCTGACATTAGCATCCATTGACCAATGAGAATGAAAGGTCCAGTTTTTACCAGTTTTTTACTTGGACCTATAAAATTAAAGGTATGTGAGACCTCAAAATATAAGACATTGTTTATTCTTTCATATGCATTGCACATTTTTAAGACTTAAATTAGCATATTGCAATGCTAGTCTTAAATTTGCACAAATTTAGTTCCCACAAATCTAGTGACCATTCCTGCAATTGCTGTACTTTAATTGCTTGGAATAAAATTCCTCTGCTTGTTGACAAATAACCCGTGTTAAAGACAGCTTTACAGGCACAGTATTCAGTAACAACAGAACTGCCCTTAAACCACATTCTTTTCAAAGATTTTTTAAGTGCGTTACGAGATGAGGCATGCATCAGGTCAGCATGTGAAAAATGTGACCAGTTTCTACTGTATAGGATACCTGTAATAAAGAAGGATGTTTCTCATATCTGGATCCTCAGGCACCTTTGACAATTATGTCAGATTTGAAATGCCTTGTTTGATACAATATATGCTATATGCCAACATTTTTATGATAAATTATACCTGTCCTCTCCATCTCTGCCATTCCTTGTACGGTAAGTGTAATTTTTTTTGTTGATTTAATGGCTTTTAGATGCCAATTCCAGACAGTTTAGTGCGACATGCTGATCGAAATCTAAGGATCAAGTATAGAATGACAAGGTATTTAAGAAACAAATAGTATATTTTAACATGCAGTTAGCATCTACAGTGTAATCCTTTCTTTAGCTGCCATCACTAAAACCATATCTTAGTTTATCGTAAGAAACCAAGTGTAGACTCTTAAATTAAATGTATATATTGATGTCATTTAAATGCATCAATCAAATGCTCAAAGATTTCTTTCAAACTTTAAAAGGGTCTTAAAGGGATAGTTTACCCAAAAATTAAAAATTTGTATGCAAACCTGTATGCATTTGTTTCTTTTGTGGAACACACTTTTTATTTTTATTTATAGTAATATATGTTGGTCGAAATTCCACGGAAGAAAGTTTTTCATACAGGTTTGGGTGATGAGGGTCATGACAGATTTTTCCTTTTGGGTGAACTATCCCTTTAAGTCCTTCTAAGAGTTTGTGTATGTCGGGGCAAGTGTGTGTGTGTTTTCTGCTGAGGTGACTCTTGGTTCTCTCTTGTCTTTAGATACCAGCCTGTTGATATCTTTCAACCAACCAATCATGTATTGCCAGCCTCATTCGGGGATTCTGATTGGCACATTGTCACAGGCAACTCTCTTACCTCCACCAATGAGTCCTCACGTAGAAAACCCTCACACCTTGAATTGGAGAAACAGAGAAAGCCAGGTGACTACCCTCTTTCGCTTCTTCCTACCGCTGTTGTGAAAACTCACTGGCCGCCTCTTGCCTTTTTTTCTTTTCCCTCCCATGTCTTCCCCATCTCTCCCCTTTTCCCTCCTTTTTCCCTTCGCTCTCCTTTCTTGCAGAGCATGATCTTCTGCGGCAGGAGCTGAACAACCGCTTCCTGGTTCAGAGTTCAGAGCGAGGTCGGGGGTCTGCTCCAGGGGCGACAGGGTCGCCGTGGGCCCTGTGTCGCTCCTCCGGGCTGAGTTTCACCAACATCAGCATATGCACCAGCACCAACACACGCATCAGCACACCTTTACGCCTTTCCCTGCCAGTCTGCCCCCGGCAGCCATCATTGGGCCGCCTACTGCACCTCCAATGGTGCGTACCCCAGCCAGAAATGTGAGGATAAGTAGAAAACCGATAGATTTTACACTCCTCCTTACCTCCCTATTACCCCTTAAAATTCTGCGACCCATCTAAAACGAGCCCTTTCCATGCGGCCATCATATTCTTCCACCAATTGACACTGAGGGCTCGAATCACAATCGTGCTAATATTCATGCTAACAGCACGAGTAACTTATATTTGGCACATTATTTCGTCTATTGTTGCTCCTTTTTGAAAACAGTTCAATGTAAGGGAGCAACGCACAGACTGGCAGCCTCTTTGGAACATTGCAAACACTGACAAGCCGACTTATGCAAACTGTGAAGCGGAACGGCGTTCGTCCAATCCTAATAGCGCACCGGAACTAATTGTTGTGTAATGAGTAATAGAGTTTACAACCCACTACTGAGGCTTAAAGAGCAACATGCAGGTTGGACACCCCTATATAGCATAGTGTATGTTGACGATAAAACAACTAGATTTTCTGAACTGGAGTAATATATATTTAGCCATTAACGATATTTTGAGAAAAATTGTGATAAAATGACTCCTGCGTCTTCGACGCACTAACCGGAAGTAACGATCGCGAGGAAGTCTGTTCAAGTCCAGGCTCAGGTTACAATGGATGCGAACGACGAAAGCCGTGTTCTGCGATGTTGACGAATATGCCTATGATGGCCCACAGGCATATAATTATGAGCCTTCTAGGCGAGATAGAAGTCAGGGAAGATCGGAGGACGTAACGTTAGAGTTGTGGTGTCAAGAAAACCATTGGCGAATAGGGCAAGTGAGTTCATGTAAGTTAACACCGTGGCTAACGCTGGTTCATCTACTGTATGGCTATACCTTGGTGTTTTGTAATAAATCTGCTTAAGCAAACATACATTCGACTTTGTTCTTGATTAAACATCCATTTAGATTGTCTTAATTTAAGCCAGCAACATTTTGTCTTCTCATATTCTACGCTGACAGTGATTATGCAGTCCTTCCAAGCTGGTTAGCACTATATACATTGACTAAAGACCATGCCATAATAAATAATGCTTTTCAAATGCAGTTAGTGATACCATTTAAAGCGAGTGAAATGTGCGCCACAAACGACCGAGTGTGCGTGGTAAAAGACGCGGCAGTGAAGTCTGCTAGCTTCACCTGCACATAACGCACCCAAGACCAAAAAGCCTTGTTTTTCCTGAAGGAAAATGATGGATATGATGTCCTGACAGGCTGGATTTTATGCAACAAGCACAAACACAACAATTTACCATTATGGCTTCTCTAAAACTCGATCTAAAACTTTCTGTCTGTCACTACTGCTCAGAACTACATCAACACCCAGCAATGAGAAGCGTACCGCGAAGCTCATTTGCTTTCCTGCGGCGACGTCATATGACGCGTTGCTTGCGGGAAAGGCGTATTCCAGAGCCTAGCGCATTTCATCAAATCTCTACATCAAATGAAATTTCATTAGTCATTTTTACATACGTGTTTTTAAAAGACCTCTGCAGACAATTTAAAGTATTAATTCAGAAATAAATTCAACCTGCATGTTGCTCTTTAAGGCTTATCCTGAACCATGCCAAGATCTCAAACAGAGGCCAACGGGTTGATCTCAGTGACATAAGCGATACCCATCATCCAAACAATTGTCCCATGACAACCACAAATATTGTAGCACTTTCCCTAATAAATACCCTTTTTGCTGCCATGTTGACATGCCGTACTCATTGCACTTTTATAGTGTGCGCCAGAGATGTTTTATTGCTTTCATATGAGCAGAATGATGATGTGTCTGAAGTGCTGGGGGCTGTTTAAGGAAAACAGGAGGCAGACAGAGTCTTATGGCGTGACTGAGGTACAGAACAGAACTCATTCTATGTGACACATTCAAAGCTTGCGGTCAAAACGTAATGACCTCACCGCAGATGAAAGTCATGACATCAACATGGTTGTTTTGATAAAGCGCAATTGCTTTGCGTGTGCAAAGCGGCTATTACAAGGCAAACTTTGGCAGTCTGTAATCAGATAAATTCAGCTCCTCAAAGTTAGCTAGCCATATAAAATGCGTTCAGATTTCTTAAGCGTATTCAAACAGGAACCAAGAGCGTCTTATCTGCGTGCCATCGCTGCTGTCAACCAATCCAAAAGATATTATGTCAGAGCACTAGATGAAAAGTAAAGCATTTTTTAATCATAGATTACCATCTCCAAAGATTAAAATCGTGTTTGCATATTAGCTTAAACATGCCATATGTTTGCTGTTTGGATTCTTGTATTGGTTACAGAACTGTTTCTTCATCAGAAATTGAAATACTGAAATAACAATGAATGTTAAAATGTTTATCAATCTTGTTTGCTGAACTGCTATTGTTGAATTTCTTTAACAACATGTGATTTAAATGTGATGTTTTCTACTGACAAATACACTGATGATTGATTTTATAAAGCATTTGTGCTTGGTTTAAGAATCTATGCAAGAAATGTTGTGTTCAAATGTTTAAGTCAACATGAGATGAAAAAAATAACCCACTTTACTTCCTTTATGCATGTTCCTAGTCTCATTTGTGCATAATTCATTGTGTGTATATTATTCCAATTTTTACTGACAAAGGAAAACTACCTTTTGTTACATTCGAAAATGTGTCCGTTCAGGAAAGTAAAGTGGGTAGCGAATGCCATTTCATGTTGAGTTTGAACAGTAACACACTTCTATATAATGCCTTTCTTGTTTCCTTTTCTTCCCTTCTTCCTAGCTTTTCTTGTATAAAGATTTAATTGTATACAGATGTAATATTGAGCCTTGATTTCGCCAAAGCTGTTTGTTATAAAGCTCTGTCACAGGGGCTCTGAATTATGAAGCGCTGTTTTTTTATAGACCACTATAAACCTTTGCTGCATTTACTCGGCAAGTGTTAACCATAAAGCAGGTGTGCAGCCTTCAGAAGGATCACAGAAGTGCAATTGGAAGCCAGATCAGCAATTTTCCCAGCCAGGGCAAACTCATGTGTTTGATTTAAGCTAATTATCACCACATTCATACAATGCAGGATAAAAGCAGCTTATGCATGCTGATCTGTTGGAATATACAGTAAAGTCTGTATCATAAGTGGGCTGTGGTTCAGAGACATCCTGCTTTTTATAGAAAACACACACTCACACAAGAGTTTATCCACTTTTATTACCACCACCTAGAGACATAAGATGATAGGCTCTTGTAGAAACAACACTATATAAGTGGGTTTGTAAAGGATTTGTATGTTTATGTAGAAGAAATGACTTGGCTAAAGACTTGAACCAGTTGAATTAGAATGACTTGGACACTTAGACTTAGGCTTTATTAACATAAATGGATTTTTTAAAAATGTTTATTGCATTTATGCATTTTATTGCATTAAAAATAAGATTAAAACTATGACATTTTATTTAACTGTCTAAAAATGATCCTAAACCATTACAGCTTTTTCCTGGCTCATCAAAAACACATTCAGATGCTTTTTCTAGTTGCTATCCTATAGTACTGTTTAACTAGAACTTGACTTGAAAGAGTTACTGTTCTATATGTATTTCCAAACTGTAAAGGAAAGAAACGTCAATTTAATTGGAAGTGAAGGGTGCCTTTCATTTGTTTAGCAATCTGGTTGGACTCTTGTGTGAGTGTATTCCCACACTCCCAAGTCGCGCTGTGAACCCTGTTCCAGCTGCGGCTGCTGTGGTTTTCTTTCATGTGACATTGAATGGCTGTTTTACTGTGTAATTGTTTTATTAAAAGGGTGTAATTTATTTGAGCTTCATCTGCTATTTATTTGACTATGTAAGCACTCTGCAGTAAAGCTCTCTCATGTTTTTGGTCACAGATGCCTTTGATTTTGTTGCATATGTTTTTAATTTGTGCTCTCTCTCTCTCTCTCTCAGTTCGACAAGTACGCCCCAAAGCTGGACAGATCCTTTCTTGAGACATTCAAATGTAAGTGCTATTACCCTTGCTTTGACTGAAAAATTAAATCAGATTGTCAATTGTTAACTTTGAGATATATGCATATTTGTAAAGTTTTTGCATGTTTTTGGGGGGCTTTTTTGCAGTTCTTTCCCTCCTACCCGCCAACAATGCCGGGCATGCCTCCATTGCTTCCACATTTGGGCCCTTCAGTTCATTGCAAGGCGCCTTCCAGCCAAAGGTTAGACTTTAACAGACCTCAGACCAAAACTGTTTTGACTTGAGCAGAACGAGAAGGAGAGAATGTACTGTAGTTGGTTCAAGATTACAAGATTAAAGGTGCTCTCAAGCGATGTCGCACGTTGTTTTAGGCCAAAACATTTTTTGTCACATTCCGCAAACATCTCCTCACTATCCGCTGAGCTGCCTGTCCCCTAAACACACTGTAAAAAACGCAGTCTATGCAGACAACCCAGGCTCCACAAATGGCAACAAAAACAAACTGCGGCAACCCGCTCCACGAAACATAAACTGTTCCAGCCAATAACTGACAAGAAGGCCCTGGGGGTGGGGTTTTGGGGGTCAGTGCAGATGAGAAGGAGGAGGGCTGCTGTAGCCTCTGACGTTTGTTTAAAAATATCTTAAACGTCAACAAGAAGTTCATGTCACCCGACATCGCTTCGAGCACCTTTAACCCTCAGGTGCTCTTCGGTCATTTCTGACTGAAAAATTTTCTGTTTTGAAATTTTAAAAATCACAGCTTCATCGGAATGTTACTCGAAACTTGGTGGCTTTCATGGCATTGGGTATGTGAACACACAAAAAAATTGAGGTCATGAGTCTGAGCAGGCTAAGTGGTCGAAAAAAATAGTTACACTGTGCTCTTTGGTCAAAAATGACCATAGGAAATGAATGGGAAATTGACAAAAACACAAAAACTTTGAGAATCTACAAATCGGCCACGATACAGAAAAAGTGCCTCAGCATTGGAAGGGGTGACACTCTAAAACAGCAAGAGTGCAAAACAGACATACCCACCCCTACACACACACTTTTATACACAAAAACGCCAATAAATTGTGATTAAAGAAATAATTTTTTGAATATCTTTTTATGGCATTGGGTATGTGAACACACAAAAATTAGAGTCAGTGATCAGAGCAATTTAAGTGGTCATAAAAAATTAGTCACACTTTTGCTCTTCAATCAAAAATGCCACATAGGAACTGAATGGGAAATTGACAAAACAAAAAAATTCACTGAATTTTTGTATGTACAGATCGTACAAATCGGCCACAATTTAAAAAAAAAAAAGTACACCGCAGGAAAGGGGTGATACTTTACAGCATCAATAGTCAAAATAGACACACCTACCACACACACACATATAAACACTTTTATACACATACACACCAATACATTTTGATTTCAAAAAGTATGTTTTGAATTTTTAAAAATCACAGCTTCAGTCGCAATATTACGAAGACACACAAAAAAAAAAATGTAGGTCATGATCTGAGCATGCTAAGTGGTCTGAAAAAGAAATAGTCACACTTGTGGTCCTTGGTCAAAAATGACCCCATAGGAAATGAATGGAAAAAAATACAAAAATAATTTAATTGTGAATTTTTCCAACAACAACAAGAAAAAATGTGTTCATAAACAGCTGGGGAATTCACATGCCTCTCCATAGAGAGCTGTACGTGCCATATAGTGGTTACACCATGATTCTACGCTTTTTCTCTATACTGTAACACAGATAGGTGCTAATTTCTAAAAAACATTTTTTTTCTGGAAGGCTTAGACTCATATCAAACTAAAATACTGCATTAATATTTTTGAAAAAAATTATATATATATATATATATATATATATATATATATATATATATATATATATCATTTACATGGCAAAAAATAAACCATAAATATTGCATAAATGTTAATAAATTCAATTAAATTGTCTCAAAATACTAAATTAATATATATATATATATATATATATATATATATATATATATATATATATATATATTATAAACAAAAATAAATTCCATTGGTTTTACTGGGATGGAGAAAGTTTCATTTTCAGGTGTCCGGTCACTTGTGTGACTCCGAAACGAAGAGCACCTGAGGGTTAAGATTGAAAAATTGAAAAATATGGCCCATAAAAGGCTGGTAGTGTGATCACACAGATGCCACAGGTGCCATTTGACCCTGAAATATATTTCTGTGAAAACATAGGATTAGTTTAAAGTCTTTCTCAGTTATGAGAATGGAAGTTAAATTTCCTCTGCAATGTTTTACAGGATGCACCGAAATTATTTTTTTATTGGGACCAAAATTAATGTTTTCATTTAGCCAACAGAAAAATCTAAAGTAATGTCAATTCAATTTGAAAAGTAGGTATTAGTATTTGAACTCTATATGCTGTTCAGGGTGTCATAATCACGGGTGATTGACCAGTCATAGAACAGTTCTTTTTTACATATTACCAATCATTTTTGGTCACAAGAGCTTCCACAGTGTTAATATGTTCCCTGTGTATCCCTGGTATTGTTAACATTACATTCTCTGTTCTCATAATGAGTATAAATGTGGCATGTCCCCTGATCTAGAGCCCAGCCTCACCTCACTATTAGTATTCAGAGAGCTCTCAAATCCACACAGCTTCATTTCCAGACAGATGGAGAAATCTACCACTGCCACTTTCTCCACTAATGGATTATGCTTAAGAGGCATAGGCTCAATAACCTGCTGGAGGCTTTTGTTTTAACTTTAGACTTAGCAATGTGGTCTTAAGCGGTGTGTGTGTCTCTTTGCAATGTGTATAGCTTTCACTCACTTGGTGTGTGATGGTTTTTACCTGCCACTTCTCAAATAACTCTCACTATTATGTTAGCTAACAGTCAAAAGTAGATCGAGATCTGGAATTTCCAACAAGTATGAAGTTTATTAGAATAAATGACTGTGGCATCCATGAAACCTGGGACTAAAGTGAAGTTTTTAACTTGCTACACCCATGATGATTCACAGATTCCTGAGCTGACATGTTTCCTTTTAAAGCATTGAGTTTACAATAGCCTAAAGGCTTCAGTTTACATGACAGCATTTGCTCATTTGCTAATTATTTTTACATGCCTATTTCTGCAAAAAGTAGATTACGTAAAGTGAACACACAGACTACAAGCCACAAAACCTCTATGAATTTTGAAAAATTCAAATTTGGATAAGCTGGCCTAAAAATGAAGATATTTTTTGTGCCAGGTAGACATTAGTCATACCAAGCAGCCAAAAATGCAATGCAGCGTAATATCTCTAAACACTTCATAATTGAAAATAGTAAAGAAACAGACCTCTGTGTCCATTGTTCCATTAGCTTTTTCTAAAAAGGTTTTCATTTCTCTCCAGGCCTCAAACCCTATTGATGTTGCAGCAAGACCAGGAACGGTCCGCACACTCTCCTTCCGAAGGACCCGAGGGTAAGAGATTAGCCATTAACAAACTAATGAGGATTGAGATGTTTTCAGCATTTCATGAACTTAAACTTTTCTCTATTTTCTCTATTTCCATTCCTAACAGATAACAGATCCTTTTAGGACTTCAGTAAGAGTAAGCATCATATTTTCATATCCCGTCAAATCCCTGCATGTTACACATTGAATTCTACTAATGCTTTGAAATTTCTTCTTTGCTCATGTCAGAAGCCAGGTAAATGGTGTGCTGTGCATGTTCAAATCGCCTGGCAGATCTATCATCATCAGCAGAAGATGAAAGTAAGTTCTCTCAGAAGACAAGAAAAGGTTCAGAAAGGACTCTTTCTTTAATATTGTGTTACATTTAGTGTGAGCGAAGTACAAGAATGCATAAGCACACTTTGTAATGATTCATGCATTGAAGTCTGAGTAATTTTCCCTCATTAAGGAAGGTTTACAAATAGAGAAATAAATAGTACTTTTTAAACTTTGTACACATATCATAGTCACGTTGAATATAACCTCAAAATTACGTTTGTCCCTTAAAAGCAGATGCACTTGGACCCGCATAAACTGGACATGAATGGAAAACTTGATCTATTCAGCCGTCCCTCCAGCTCCAGGCGTGTTCCCAGGGTTCCCCTACCCTCATGACCTGGCCAGACCCCTCTTCTCATCAACAGGTGTGTGTGAAGAAAACTCCCAAACTTAACATGAAATCAATCTCTATTTACTCTCAGTACACATTCCTAGTCTCAATATGCATAAGGTTATGCTAAAAATCAATTTTTTCTCATTGAATGTCCTGTAAAATGAGTAACAAACAACATTTCAGGGAACACTTTATTTCAATGGTCAACTTTAGACATTCTACTAACTATAAGTAACTTTGCAACTACATTAGAGTATTACTAGAGTTTGCTTATTACCTGCCAACACTTTATTTGGGTGCTCCTTTATCAGATATTCTACTAAATATGCTGTACAACTACATGTCAACTTATCCTACTAATCCTAACTCTAACACTGTCTACTAATATTCTAATAAGACTTAGTGTAATAGAGTGTAACCATGTCGTATTTACTTTAAATTCTTGAAATGAAAAAGATAAAAGATAAAAAAAGTTTTTTTATTTTTAGATAAAAAAACTGTTGCAGTTACACAACGCTTCCTGGAAATAATTCCCTTTCCTGCTGTGGGAAAACCTGATGCTGAAATCACAGCTAGACCTGCATGACCACATTAAGATATTACTTAAATAAAAGCGATTTTCATTTCACTTATAAACTATATTTATAATCCAATCAAGATAGTGCCCTTACAGATTATTTATGTGTAATCTTGCAAATTATACTGCAATATCTTTATTGGTATGGCTCCAGTATAATAAACATGGATTTTTATTTTCTCATTTGCATGTAGTTATTTTGTACGTTTGTCTTGGCTTAAAGCTGGGGCTACGGGCATGAATATAAATGCTTTTACCTGATATAATTGACTGGAAGCTCTTTGTTGAAGGGCAACAAGAGCGTGTCTGCCCTTTGGATTGTAATTATGCAGCATGGTGTCATGAAGGAGCTTGTAATTGGTTTCTTCATTAATGATACACAGTAACAAATGACATATGAATAGACGGTTGACCCTTTGAAATGCAACCTGAACACTCAATCTAAGACATCACTGTCCTTTTATTGTCTGGTAAACTACTCTGTTTCCCTCTAAACACACCTTTGGTAGAGCCAAGTTGGCTTCTAGTTGTCTCTCCACATTAAACTGGAATAGGAGAAAGTATTTAAACTAACCTTAGTCTCTTGTATTATTTTACAATATGTGATGCGATCTGGGAAAACCTGTCAGATGTTGCGCTTGTACATTTTTAGTAAAGTCTAAAAATAGATTGAATGTCAGTTTATTGTCAAATTTGGGTTTTCAATTAATTATTATTTATTCTATAAAATCTTGTTTATCATCTCTGAATATATCTTGGGGAAAATTCACTAGATTAATGCAGAAAAATAGCGATTTATAGTTCTCCTTCTCTTAACACTACAAAGACAGTTTCGCCTATCAAAATAAACCACATAACAGAATAAAGGTCCCGCCAGTCCTGTGTAAACTACAACGGCACGCAAGTTTTTATTTATTTATTTTTATCCAGCGTTATCGTGTGGTTTGATGCGGGGCACAAGAGAACAACAAAGTCTGAAGCTGCTTGCTTAAAAGACCTTGCTCGCCTCTCAATCGTTCAAAATGGTTTTCACAGGATGAATTTTGAGTTTGTAAGCTTTCGAATGATACCTAATCTATGATGATTACTAAAATATGTAATATGAAAAAAGGCAATAAAAAAGAGCGCCAATCGTCCGCGCTAGCAGGATGTGACAGTTAATTAAACCTGTTTTTCTCAAAAATCCATTTCTGAAAATCACAGCGATCAGCCGACTTCAGGTAACCATCACTTTTGTTACAGACAAACTTTAAAAGAAATAAAAACAGATTTGGAAAGGGCTTTAACCCAGCTTTAATATGATTGCAAAACCTGTAATATGTCAAATTTCACCATGTGGTGGGTTTTCCCAGATCGCGTCACATATATAGAGACTAAATCTACTTCTGTCGTGGTGAAAAATTGAACTGTTTGGCTTTTTTTAACTGTTTACTGTATTCTATAGGATCGGGACATCCAGCTGCTTCACCCTATGGGCCGTCTCCTCACCACGCCGGCTTCCTGCCTCCTAGCCATTTGGCAGGTAAGTGTAAGTAAACCACCATTTTAAATAGTTCTTCTTCTCTTTGTCCTTCTGTAATTCAAATTTAATACATTCATCTCATGTTGAAATCACTTTTTATTTAATGCGAACATAAACAAGGCAAAGAATGGCAGAAAAGCAATCTGTTCCATAAGTTGTAGTGCTGCACACTTCAGTGATGGTCATTCAGCTATTAAAGCACGGCTTTCCACAAATTCCGAATATATATTGTAAAAATCAGTCATGGCCTATTGTAGAAGCTTTAAATAACATGACAAATTTACAATACTATACTAATATCTCTCATAGCCTTGTTTTTGTTCTCGTCAAATAAAGTATAATATCTAAGGCCTATTAGTCTGGTATCCAGTCGGCTGAGAAGTGTCTCCCCAAAGGGTCAGATATTCTAATTTAACCCTTAACTCAACTTTCAAAATGTTTTTTTAAACAATAAAATATCTTATTCTTAAAAATAAATTTGTTTTAAAAATACCTTAACCTGCTTAAAACAGGATAAACTTAAGCAATAACATTTTGTCTTGTATGAAAGTTACATTTTTGTCAGAAACCATTCTGACCAAAACTCAACCATTGTTTCTCTTTCTTCAACAATATACAGTACAAGTCTATTTTACTATCGTTCCCTTTTTGCTGGTTCATTCAGATAGTGTTCCTCTACCCTTTCTATCAGATGTTATTTGAGTTTAGTGATAAATGCTGATTTCACAGTGAGCTCTCAAGTCAATCCAATTTGAATTTGTAAACACCTGGGGCCCAAAGGAAATGGAGAGAAAACTAAAATGCAGAGTTGGGTGAGGTGTTGCCTAGTAGTTAAAGCTTCAGAGACTGGTAATCAGAAGGCTTCTGGTTTCTAAGTCAAGAACTTATCACTAGTGTGCCCTTGAGCAAAGCACTTAACTCTAGGTTGCTCCAAGGGGGATTGTTCATGTGAATTAGTGTATTGTGAATTTCTTGGCATAAAAGCATTTGCTAAATGACTGCTTACTTATTTAAGAACACTGTGGATTAGTCATAAATCCATTCCTGGAGTTCAGGAATTTAAATGCTTGTTCCACATAGAAAACACTGAATTGTGTTTTCAGTTCTGTGGGCTAGAGGTTGTGTGTTTTGTATTTTATTTGATTATATATTAATACAACTGCATGGATTAGTTTGGCTCCTTCATCCCTAGCAAGGTAAGTATTAATACATAGCTTAATAGGGGTAAGGGGTAAGTAGATGCAAGGATCACATAAACTTTTAGAGGAAATGGGAGACACAGAAGCTGTTTTGCTAGCTTTCACTTAATCATTTTCCACATCAGACATTTCAAAATGTCCAAAGCAATCGCACTCCAATCAGGTATCGCTCTTCTTGCCAGCACCTTTCGCTGCCTAATCCGCAGCCAGTGAACACTCTCCAACAATCTTACTGAGAGAAATAAACAACCCTTAGGGAGTTAGAATAGCAGCAGTAACAGTGACGCAAAAAACAAAGCTGGCTTGTAAGAGAAAAGCCGGTTGGAATGGTCGGGCACCTCCGGCCCGCGTCGCTAATCCCTGTTTGGCATTTTGCAGATCCATTCAGTCGCTCCAGTACCTTTGGCGGCCTCAGCAACCTTTCAAGCAGTGCCTTCGGTGGATTAGGCAACCCAACCCTCGGTAAGCCCTGGCCCCCGGCCTCTAGCTCAGCTCAGTGCAGCACAGCTTAGCTGTAGACCACAGAGAGTGCAGAGGGAATGAAAAGGAGGTGGGAATGAAAGAAAGGCACTTAGCTTTGCTGCAAATGCAAAATGAGAGTTGAGGGAAACGGGGGAGGCAGGCATTACCGCTGACAGGCCTTTGCCAAATTCACACCCCAACTCAAACTCGCAACCCAACTGGTTTATCATTGCTCTTGCATTTATTAGTTTCTCGCAAAGTAGGGGTTTGCCATATCTCATTTCCTCTCCCTTCTTCCTTCATTGGCTGAACGGGAGTTTATTTAGTGAAACTGATTGCATTGAAATAGAATCTCTATGGAACGCTTTGCTTTTCATAGCTTTTGAGCTCGATGGGTCATTAATTTGTTCTCTGCTGAAAAGTCTTAAAAAGCAGCCCTTGGTGTACCCCATTTGTAGAAGAAACTATCCGATTAACCTTTCAGTTTGTGTATGCAGAACCTTGATAGAACTGGACTGTGATTTGATACACTGATGTTATTTTTCTTGTTATTTCAGGGGCCAACAGTGTGTTTGGACCCAAAGAGGGTCCAGGGCTTCATGGTCTCAGTAGTCCTCATCACGACACCTGGAATCGGTTGCACCGCACGCCGCCCTCCTTCCCGACCCCTCCACAGTGGCCCAAATCTGCAGACGCAGAAAGAAGCAGCTCTGCAAACAGCCACGATAGAGACAGAGACCGGGAGCGCGAGAAAGAAAAAGAAAGGGAGAGAGAAAGGGACTCTTCTGTTGGGAAAGAAGAGAAAGAAAAGGACAGGTTGGTGTTGCTGATTTCATGGAGCAAAGCATCTTATTTTGCCTTCTTTTTGTCCACTAGTGCAACTAATGATGGGTTCTTTCCTATTGCAGAGACTCTATAGATCGTAATCGCCATTCGAACCGCTGATCTCCAGCTTCCGCTCCAGTTAGCTACCAGATCAGCAACCTGATCCGCTCAAATAGCCAGAACTCGACTGACTCTGGCAGACACCGCAGCGGCAGTGCCGACCGCAACCGAGAGCCTGAGAAAGAGCATTTGGAGCGCCAGCGAGAGGCAGCCATTTTAGGAGACATAAAGGTGAAAGAAAGTCGTTCTCCAGGGAAGGAGATCATAGACAGGCGTTCCTCAGATGACTCTCTCAAATCCATTCACCGATCGCCCTCTCCTTACTCGAAAAATGTCCTTAACGACGCAGGAATCAAAATGGGTATCCCACAACCGCTTCCGGTTAAAAGAAAGTGAGAGGGATAGAAAGGAAACCAGCTCAGGGGATCTGCTACACAAGGTGAAGAACGACATGAAGATCAAGGAGGAACGCAAGGAAGAGCAGGACGTGATGGTGATTGGATCCGAAGCGGCCCCTAAGCCTCATGTCCCTCCTCCACCTCATCAAACAACACCGATAGCTCATCACCACCCTGTACTATCCCATCAGCCTCCTCCGCCATCTCCTCGCTGTAGTGACCCTCCGAATCCATCCTCGCTTCATGGAGTCCCCATGCCACACTCACTGCCGCTCACTCTTAGTGCCATGCATCAAATGGGAAGTCTGAATGCGCTTGAACGCACCCGCATGGCACCTTTTATGGGAGTCAGCCCTCTTGCAGCAGGTCGAGACCGCCTTCCGCATCCGGCGTTCTCGTGGGATCCTCTACAGAGGCTTACCGAAACCTCGACCTTCAGCGGCGCATGGACTTTCAGCTTCGCTCTGAGCCTGGACACCGGTTCCCTGGCATCTATGATCCAGAACGGGGCCTATCGGGATTCGGGAGGCGCATGACTACTCGCACCACGAACACCTTCTGGAAGTTCGGCGGGAACAGGAGAGACTGAGGCAACAGGCTGAAGAAAGGGAACGGATGCATTTACGAGAGGAACTAGATCGGGCAAGGCTTCACCAACTTCACCAGTCGCCCATCGAAGGACACTTACCACACATGCCACCATTTATGTCACACCTTGGTGGGATGCCGTACCCAAGGCTTAGCCCTTCAACAGGACATAATGGACTTCTTAACCGGACACCCCCAACTGCAGCACTAAGTGCCCCACCCCTCTGGTACCCTCTGGTGCTGCCAGACCAGCGTCACCAAGACGGACTACGCCAATCACCACCCAGGACCCTCAGGAGTACTCACCGTCACGCAACCCCAAAGAAGTTGAGGCACGGTAACGTACTGAGGAAGGAAAATGCCTCACTTGAGTTGGACACAGGCAACATGCACTTATTTTCACACAAAGTAAACGATAAATAAATGTGTAATTTGTACAAAGATTTGTACCTTGGAACAAGCACATCAACCGGCTTTTTTAATCGATTGGAGTAGAAGAAATGAGTAGGTAGCTCCGAAGATAAGACATAAACGTGAACTACCAAACAGAAATTTGATATTAATATATTATTAATCCAATGCCTTTTCAGTTTTCAAGTGAAAAGACATTCTGAAATTTCTTTGTACATTTCCTATCCTTCATGTACAGACATTTTTTTATGTATTTGCATTAAGTTTCTTTTTTTTTTCTCTGCCCTGTATTTATCCTAGTGAGCTGCAGGATATGGTTGTCGAATTGGCAAACAGTCTGAACTCACTGTTTGACAGTTGATTTGCTCTATGGTACCTGGAGATATTCAGTGCTGACCATGTACAAAGTTACATTTCGGAGTTTTTTGTTTGAGATATGCAGACAAATATGCATTACAATATTCTTGTTTGGTTTATGTAAAATTTAAAGATATTGTAAATATCTTGTTGATATTACTTGGAACGAAATGACATTGTACATTTGTTAGGCTTTTTAAATGTTTCTAAAAAAAACAATGAAATTAAACTGAACCACTTCCAGGTTGAAAACCATGGTGACGGAGCTGTCCAATCAAATGGGGGTGCGGTCATGGTAATGCAATCTATGCAAAGAGGATTAAGAGAGTTCTGATTGGACGGTTGTCAAAATGGAGTTCTAAAGTGAGAACCTGGAAACCTGTTATTCATTTGTCCAATTAAGAGCCAATGAAACAAACAGCTATAAACCTCCAGGTCATAAAGGAACTGTTTTAGCAGTCAACACTTCTCCAGCCACAAAACCTGGACATCTGGGAAACATATTGGAATGGTTGGGGTGGCAATAGACTCTTTCTGTCGACCTTGTGGTGTTGTGCAGTTGTTTTTCTTAGACTCTTGTATACAAAACAAGTAGAGCTTTAGGCGTGAAAAAAATGAACATTCATGGTTTAAAAATGTATGGAATAAAGGTTGGACCGTATATCTGCATATCTGTCTGCTATTTAATTATAGTCTTCAGTAAACTCACTGAATGTTGATGAAGTGTGCAATGTTTCATATACAAGGATGGGTTGATCTCACTAAGAAATGTCTAAGTCATAAGTAGTTTTTTGTGCGTTTTCCACATTTATTTTCATGACAATAGCCATGTTTCCACCAGAACAGGAACTTTCCCAGGAACTAGTAACTTTGGGTGGTACTTGGTGTGTTTACAAAGCAGGAACCAGGGTCTAAATGAAGTTCCAGGTAAAGTCTCTGCTGCGAGGTAGACTTTCGAGTTCGGGAACTTTCAGGGTGGAACATGTGCACTGAACATGCTGATTGGTTCTTACCACTTGTTCTTTCTGCCCGATGGCGCATGTTCGTCCCATCCATCTCAGGGTGAATGTCCGTGACAACAAATGTCTACTTTTATATCTAGCATTACGAGCTTTCTGAATACGCTTTGGGTGCTCGTCTCTTTTCTTCCATTTTGCTAATTATCTCGTTAGTAAACCAATTGCACACAGAAGCAGCACAGCTTGAATCTCCTCCATACAAAACTCAAAACAAACGCGCAGACTGGGAAGAGCAGTCGCACGCAGTTCAACGTCACTACATAATTTTCCCGCCACGGACCCAACATTACATCATGACTTTTGTGTAAACATACACGCCACTTTCAAGTCAAGATGGCGTGTTATCTATACGCATTTTTAGCTATCCGTGTGTATGCGTTGTATGTCTACGCCGTTAAATGTCCGAGTGATTCCACGTGTATGTCTACGCTGTTAAATGTCAGAGTGATTCCGCGTGAATGTACACGCCGTTACATGTCCAAGCGAAACGAAGCAAAATGTAGATCTACATCTGGGGAGCGTATTTTTTTTCCTAGGATGGTAGGGGAAGACTCATAAATGCTATTAACCCCAGTGACGGGTAGGTTTAGGGCACCAGGGTTGGGGTAGGTCATATATTTCATATACAGTAATGTAACGTTAAGTCAACAGCGTTCATAAACATGCTGAAAAGCGATTATGCGTCTTGATAACACGCCAAAAATGGAAATACGAATTGGCGTGTCATACATACGCCATTTCATGAGATCAGTCTGCCGGGTCGGTACTTCAGTCCGGGTAGAACGCAGTAAGCAAGCGGTCTGGGGCAAAAATAGTTCCTATAAAAAAAGTACCTGGGACAAATAGTTCCTGGTAATTGCGGTGGAAACGCGGCTAATGAAACACATTTTACCCTTAATTGAGAAAGAAAACTTTATTCTTATTACAACAATAACAAGACAAGTATCTGATTAGTCTTATTTTTTTCAGTGCAGCAGATGATTTACACTTCAAATTGCATTTTACTAATGTACTTTGCAATTCAAATGTTTATGCAAAAATTCCTTGGAAAATGGGGTTCATTTTCTTTATTCAAAACATTGTTGTCCACTGAATTTTGGGTGACTTTTCATGGCAGAATCAGATTTCTTTTCAACAAAATTCAGATAGTTGTCTGTATGTCAATTAGACTTTGTTCAGTCTATTTATGCAGAATATTCTCCACAGTCACTATTCACTATATTTTCTCAGGAAAGAGCGTGTATGTCAGCACTGCTGTAGAGAGTAGGCTGAGAGTGGTGATGGGACAGGTTTGCTACACGATATCGATTTTCTGCAAGTGCAGCTTTTGAGTGTTTGTGTTGTAGGTAACTGGTATTGACTCTGAGGCTAGTGCCGTATTGACCTGCGGTCTGGACTCATTAATGGGAGTGACGCCTGCTAATGAGGGATGGATCAAGACGGCGAGGAAGAAGTGAAAGAAACTGAAAAAGAATAGACCGAAGTTGGTCCGTCCTGCAGAATAAGACAACGAGGTTACTGTCCCTCTAGTCTTTCTGACGTGCAAATTCATTCTCCTGCTCTCTCTATCCATCTTCTCCCCAACTGACAAACAATTCATCCTCATAACCATCCCTAACTGGCTCCATCTGGCATGCCACGCTCTGGCCTGCCCTCGGTCCCGGCCCTCACCTCAAGTAATGGCAGCATGCGTCAGGCAGTGTGCAGTCATTAGTGTTGTTATTGAGAATCGATGGTCTCCCTGCTGCGTCTGGCAGCCTATCTGGACGTGCTGCTTCAGAGAGGGCCATCGCCGAGAGAGAGATAGACGGACTGGGAAAGCTGCCGTGAGGTGTATTGGAAAGAGAGTTAAATCGGGATACCGTTTCAATTTGGCCATGCTGTAATTGAGAGGGTTATTCCATAGACACTGAGCATCTGTGCCTCTCTGGCCTTCTGCTGTCTCACTCTAATCAGCTAGTTAGCACTTTCCAGATCTGGACCAATAGAGAAAATCTTCACATTTATTAATCTGCTTTTGTCTTTTCAATGACCACATATGTCTGGTCCGTCTATCCATCCATTCATCACAGAAGTGTTTGATTGTTTGGCTGGTTAACATGGTCCCTGGCTGCTAGTCTATGCCATAAATATAGCTGCAATAGGCATTGTAAAAAAAAAAACGGCATTAGCATTTTTGCTGGCAAAATTTCAGTTAACGGACAACGCTCTTCATAGACCGTTTTGTTTTTGGAAATGGTCACAATTTTTCCAACCTCGGTATACAGTGGAGCAAAAATTACACACTTGACTTATCTTTCATACCGACACGAGTCGTTATGAAAGATAAGTGTGTAATTTCCATAGTTGTTCCAAATCTGTATGCATTTATTTCTTCTGCTGAACACAAAAGATGTCACTTTTAGTTTTTAAATTTTGGAGAAATAAGCTTTATGTAATGTAATGTTTTTTTTTTTTTAATCTATTTAGCCCAGAGCCGGCTCGGCACCAGCTGACAGATGATGTAATCAACGGCGCCGAGAGACGATCGAGTAGTGTCCGAAAGTAGTGTTTCTATCATGCTGGTGAGCTCACTATATAGTGCTCTGCTCTCTACCCCCAACATAGGGGGTAGGGAGTAGTGCTTTGAGTGGAGATTTTGGACACAGCAATTGTCTTAATTTTAAGTTTGAATGGGTCGGAAGGACGAGGTGTTCATCCTGCTTTGGGAGATGTAATCAAAGCCTGGACTGGAGCAAAATCACGTTCCTCTCTCCACTCTAAGCATTCTGTTATTACTCCGCTCCTGATCCACTCCTGGTTTTCCAGTCCCTCTCACAGGAAAAAGTGCTTCAGTGTTCTACAAACAGTTTTAACAGCAGTTATTAATAATAAATAAAAGTGCATGGCGTGCAAATCGGAAAATAATCAAGTGCAATATAAACATGTTTTGTCAAGGCATCGGTCCCGAACCAGCATCAACACTATTTCAACACCTGCTTCCTCCTTCACACGCGTCTGTCGTGATTTAACTTCTCCCCAGTTGTTCCATGAAAACCCTCAAAACACGAAAAGTTGTGAGGTGATAAATATGGTTGTTTCTTCTTTGTTTGAAACATAACAAGGTATGCAACAGGATGGAAAAGAGTTTATCACTTTCACCGGAAAAGAGTTTATCCTACTTCCGGTCTCGCCGGCCATTTTTGGGCCTATCGAAGCGCTGATGATACGTTGAGTTGGGGGTAATCCATGGACCGGAAGTTGAACTCTTGCGGGAGCTGCCATTTTGTAGCAGAACTTCACCTGCGTTAGCATTCCCATTGACTCCCATTCATTTTGGCGTCACTTTGACAGCGAATAACTTTACATTTGAGGCGTTTGAAGACCCCATTTGTCCTTTATTTATTTCTAAAGAAACACGACAATATATAAAATGCTCCATTACCTTGTAGCTTATGTTATGGCCCGTAGAAGCAGTTTTAGTGAAAGTATGCCAACGATTGTGTCATACCCAAGCGACTCTCTGTCGCACAGTAAAGAGATTACCGTATGGACAGGAGGAGAAGCTTGCGCGCAATCGGGGAAACGTGGAGGCAAAATGACAAAATAATTAATCAGAATACCTAACAAAATTGTCTCCTTCTCCTAGCTCATGAACAGCTCCTACTCACGCTCTCCACCTCTGCGAATTTCGGAAGGGAATGATTTAGATTTCTCATGCCACAGCACTAGAAGACAGACGGGTTGCTCTCGTCACACCTACATAGTCAAGCTCTGTTTGAGTCTGCGCGTCAGGGACGGAAGTGCTAAAAAATCGCCAAAAACGGGCTTCAATCGTCTCAATGGAGTTCCAATGAGATCGCTCTGTCCATTTCTTACTGTCTATGGGTTTAATAGTAGAGGTGGAGGATTCTAGAAATTTTATTCTTAAGCAACGTGCGGTTAGAACACGGAATAAGACTTAAGCGTTTGAGCAACCGAACACACCTAAATTGCTCCAACCTATTGCTTCAATGACGTGTCAACGGTCACTTTGGGTATGTTATTAATGGGGGGGGGAGGGAGTAGCGCAACGCTTTAAGTGGACAGAAGATGTGATGAAAAGCAGTGATGACATAAAAATCTGATCCATTTTAGAGGAAGTGAGAGACTTACAGTTTTGAATGCTTAACGTATATATTCTAAAGCCCTGTTCACACTACAAGCAACAAAGTGACACGATATTCATTTCAATGGGGAGAGTGAGAGACTTAGAGTTTTGAATGCTTATAAATCCTAAAGCCCCGTCCACACTATAGCGACAAAGCGACACAATATTCATTTCAATGGGGAACGAGCGATTTCCGGCAACACGCTACAAGACTGTAAAAAATGGCTACAAGCCGTGGGACGTGTCTGGCGATGTGACAAAAGCCCTATTCGCATGGGATTAGTATTACCTGGGGACCATGTGTGAATTTGAAATTACTCACCAACATCTGAATTTCACGTGGCGCATTCGCACGGGATAAGCGAAGCCTGTGATTTTACTCGAATTTACTGATTTATCTCCCGAATATAATGTCATTAGGCTATAGCTTTGAAATGTCTTGTCGTATGTCTAGCTGTATATAATAAACAGAAGAATTGTCCTTACTGTATGCTGCTAAACATGTCATTCATCTCCATCTAATCGATTCTTTTTGTTTTAGCTTTCTCTTTCTGCAAATTGTATAGTTGTACTAGCGATATGACCCCACACTCAAAATACTATCAAAACACTCCAACTCAGCCTCTATTCTCCGCGAAAGATGGATAAAAAGGCGCAGATGAAACAAAAACCTTGAAAAAATGATATACAATCCGACCAAATCACAGAGATGTCGATTCGCACGGGACTAATATTATCACAGGACTTCGTGTTCGGCGAAATATAGTAGGTAATTTGCGGGGGAATTTTTACTTTACAAATTACAGACATGGCCGATTCGCACGGGATTAAGATCACAGACAAACTCCGCAATTATTACAAATTACTACAGGTCACCAGATAATACTAATCCGTGCGAATAGGGCTAAAGTTGAGATCTTGCAATGCAAATGCAGAGTGATAACCAATAAGAGTGAAATCAGTGAGAGCGCATCATTCTAGCAGTCAGATGCTGTCCTATATTTTATGATATATCTCCGTGTACTTACAGTGGTATTTACTCACTGTACTGACTCCGTGCCTGAATGGTTTCGGGAACCCAGATAGACCGGTATTTGCCCATTTGCTGCAGTTAAATAGCCGCAATGGCAAAGAGCACTCGCTGTTTCTCATTCATCTTAAATATTTATGTGCTGATTCCATTTATATTTAGACTTTTCCTTCTAAAATATTTGTTTGAAGCACGTATTTCTAGTCTAACATAGAGTAAAATCTGTGAATGTCACTCATAAACATTACTAGGCAACCAGTAGTGGGAACGCCCTCCAGCGCAGCCACTGGCGACCTGCAGCAACAAAGTCTCTTAGTGTGAACTGGGCTTTAATGTGAATTTTGTCATTGTTTTGAAACACTAGCTTAACATTAAAGCTAACGTATTCACACGAAAAGCTAAAAAAAAATTAAAAAAAACTTGCATTTTGATTTCTGGGGGACTTTAAGGAGACAAATTCTTCATTAAACTATACTTTCTCCCCTTGTTTTCCATCTAAACTTCCATCTACACCCTGAAAAGTACACATGAAGAGTTCAGATGCAAAAGCCTCTAAATGCCATTTGAAATTTTCTTCTAAAATGACCATTTTTATCAAGCTTGTATATTTAAGTTCAGTAATTTCACTTAAATGACAATTAATAGGTAATCTTCATTGCCATTTAAGTGAAATTACTGAACTTAAATATACAAGCTTGATAAAAATGATCATTTTAGAAGAAAATTTCAAATGGCACTTAGAGGCTTTTGCATCTGAACTCTTCACATACAGATGGTAATATATGAAATGTCATTTACTCAATAACTGTGCTACTGTATATTGACTTAATCCTTTGCAGACCATATAACGGAGTGAAGCACTGACCTCAGACGGGGTGAATTCCAGACTGAAGCATCTAAGTCTCTCTAACAGAGATGCTGTCGGACTGGCGCTTCTGGAAAGAGGAACATATGAGGAGAATGGAAACAAACAATCCTTTAAAAACAAGCAAGCCACTGAGACATGATGACATACAGTGGCGGGAGAGTAAAGATGTAAAGTGGATAGAGGAAGATGGAGGGGGAGGAAAAAGAGCAGAGAGAGAAAGAGAATTCCAGACAAACCAACTGAGCTCCAGCAGCCAAAATCATTTTTCCACTTTCATTCATTTTTTAACTGATTTTTTCCCTCTTTCTTCATGCCTCAGTGAAAGCTCACTGCCTGACTCCTCACACTCGCATACACAGGCATCATTGTGTATACAAACCATAAAAACCAATGAGAATTTCTGCAGCTGGGTTCATCTGGCAGAGATGGAGGTTATAGTGAGAGCAGAGCAGGCATGATATTCAGACGACCTGCAAACGGCGCTGCCAGTAAAAGGCGGAGGAAAAGAGTAAATTGGTGGAGATGGATGCTAATGCTAGACAGAGAAGGTGAGTATAAGAAAAGATTTTTCATACACTGAATTTTATTTGTTCAGGATTTTTTAAGTGAAGGTTCGATTGTTTGACACAGCCCTGTTAGACCCTGTTGGTAACTATGCTCAGTTGCCAAAAAACACTGTTATTTATTGACTGTTTAATGATGAATAGTGAGGAATAGCTGCATGTCTTCGGGTAATATAGATCTCCCTGTTCTCCTCTGAAGTTCCCTAAAAGAGTTTTTTAGTTCTCATTTGGGAAGCGAGCTTCTCGCATCAAGCTCTGAAACTTTGATTTATTCCCTTCAAGCTATCTGTGAAATCCATAAACACTCGCCCTGTTTGATTCTTGCAAATATATGGATGTCCACAGCGCATAAGACGCCCTTCATATGGTTTTACACTCTTAGAAAAAATGGCTCTATATATGTAGCATAGGGTTCTTTACTTAACTGCAAATGACCTTTTATGCAAAAAAAGTGATGATAATGACAAGAAAGAACACTTTTGGCACAAAGGTTCTTTATAGGCTATTATTCATTTCATATATTACATTATTCTGCAACATTTTGCAGTTGTAATTAAATTATTGTTCATTAAACTGTTGTAGTAACTTAATATCCCATTTTAATCATGCTGATTTTTGAAGGATAAAAACTGAAATGGCACTCTTCATGTGATATTGATTAATTACATTTTTTAACCCCCATATCTTGAATTTTGTGATCATTCATGCATTGCATTTTAGCGTTCCAAATACGTATAGCGCTTTCAGAACCTTTTAAGGTTCTATATAGAACCTTTTCTTCTCAAGAGTGTACCTTTCAATAAATATTTAGATTTATCGAAATCACCTTCCATTGCGATTTCCCGTATATTTAAATGTTTAGTGAAGGTAAAACTTCGAATCTCTGTGTAAACAATGAGTGACGTCAGACGCCGAGAGATCACTTCCGGCATAACATTGGACACGGTTCAGTTCGGTTCAGTTGGACATCTGATTCAGATCAGTTCGATATGGCTGTTAACAAGAGGTAAAAACTATATAAATACTGTTTGTTTTCTCACACAAACCGCTCGTTTCGTGTCTTTAGGCCATCAATGTGTACTTACATTCATGAGTCATTAAATCATGTTTAATTTTGACTTCTCTGTGCATGCTCTTTGAGGTGAGTGGACCCCCTAAACCTCCATTATATGACTGACAGACAACACCGGTTTAACCGAAAAATGTCAAATTGAAAATACTGTGGAAACAAAGACACCTACATCTTGGATGCCCTTGAGGTAAGCTAAAACATATCAAAATTAATTTCAAAGTGAACTATCGCTTTAACATTGGTCAGTAAGCAAGCGCTCAGAATAGCCTTACACACGGCGGTGGGTTTTGCCGGGGCGGGCCACTCACGTTTTTCCCAAATGTTTTACTACACTTCTGACAGTTAGTTGGTTATATGAAGGGCGCATATGGCCTTGGCCTGCATGCAAATGTGTGCTTTTAGATGTCTGCAAAAAACGAAAAATCTCTTAATCTGTTTGCTTTCACTTCTGACATATGACTAACAACAAACATCTGACAACTGCCCTGCACTTGACCCAGTGTTTTTTAAGCTGGCTTTGTACAGTATTGCGAGCTGTATGACTGCTCGAGGGGGAGATGGGAGGGCGCTGTATGCACACCCATAGCTAAATGATTGCAGATGCCTGGCTTGAGCTCAAAATCTCTGCATTCCTCCCTGTCGAAGAGACGTTAGACCAGCTCTGCTCTTGCCTATACTGTCTGGCAGACTGCTTCAAAAAAACTTCACTTGTCTGTTATCACCACATGAACACTCAACAATCCCCGTATCTTATCTCTCCCTGTTCACTAATGTCATAAAGCTTAAGGGAAGGTTCTGTAGTGGTTGCAGGGCTACAAGCAACATGAGCCTTTGTACAGCGCGAACGCCTGGCTAGTCAGCAAAGTGCATTGACCGGAGCATGTTTATAATTTCAAATATCTGAATTTCCATAGAACTGCATTTCACATGAAAAGACAGCATATCGCTCCCTGGCACCAGACCATCAAAGGTTGTTCTCAGTGCGCTTTAGCATGTAAAACCAACCCATAACTGCCCCGTTTATATGCTGGCTAACCACTCCTGGCTGTAGACATCCGATTATCAGCCTAAACCCGCCATTACACAGTGGCTCAACCATCAGCGTTTGGCTTCTGTTGACAACGGGCTATTTAACACATCAAAACAACAAGTGCTGCTATCAAACCCAACCTCTCCAGGACGGGTTACTCTGTCGCCCAAGAATGCTTCTTATCTTTTGCTTTCGGCTTGCTGGTTTTAGTCACACGGCATGTGCTGACACTCCCTTTCTTCTTTGGAAAGGTCAAAGGAGAAGTTGGCCAACTTATAAACAAATTCCAAAAGGTTTATGCAAAAAAGAGGTTTCCATAGAAGCGATTTTATGGAAAGTTGCACCAATGGAAATACCGACTTCAAACGATGCAAAAATAATTTTCTTAATCTGTTTTTAGTTTGTTTACCAGTGAAAATATCTAAACGTCCACTTTAAAAAAGGGCCTTTTAATAGTTCTGAATGTTCAAATTTGTGAATAGGCTATATTCAGTTGATTTTTTCTTGTGTTCTAATATATATATACATACATATATATATATATATATATATATATATATATATATATATATATATATATATATAGGGCTGTGCAAGAGTTAATTGCGTATCCAAAATAAAAGTCTGTGCTTACATAATATATTTGTGTGTGCTGCTATATCATTATTTTGTATATATAAATACCTATGCATGCATGTATATATTTAAGAATTATTTGTGCTTAAATTCTGTATATATATATATATATATATATATATATATATATATATATATACATCTATATTATATAAATATAAATATTTTATATATGAATAACACATTTTCTTAAATATATACATGCATGTGTGTGGATTTATACAAAATAATTATATACAGCACACACAATATATTATGTAAACACAGACTTTTATTTTGAATGCGATTAATCGCAATAAATTTTTGCACAGCCCTAATATAATTGCATGAACCAAAAAAAAACCAACAAAAAGTGATTTATGCTAAAAATATAAGTAAAACTACTTGCCAATGGCATAGTACAAATAAATTCTAGATTCTTTGAAAACAAGTCCTGTTTAATGAAGTTAAATGTATCTTGTTTTAAGGATGTTTAGATGTATCTACACTGGAAAATAACATTAGAAATGTGTTTTGATTGTATTTGTGTATAAAATAAGTATATTTAATTATTCCTGCAATACATTCTTGGTCTTCCTGTTTTGCTGTGAATCACCAGCACCAAACCATGACGCCACATGGGCTACAAATCATGCCTCCATTATCTTCTTTGTCCAGAATTTTGAAACTTGTATATGGAATGGCCATAATATTCTTACATGGGATTACATTTTGACACATGCAGTCATAAATCTGTTCACTCAGAGGCTGTTTGTGAGAGATAAAATGTCCATCATGCATAAAATGGCAGGCGCTCTGTGCCCTGTTCCTGTTGTGTTGTTCTGCATGTGCACTGAATCTCACATTAATTAACGCTGCTCTTTCACCTGCTATCAGTTTCTCGTCCCTCTCTGCTCTGTTTGGGTTGCTCATTATTTTCTTTCCCAGAGAAATATGTCTAATACCTACAAGCTGTGCACCATCACAAATGCTGCACGCCCCGGCACAATGTCCTTTGTTGTTGCCAAATGGTTTTTTAATGAAAAGTTTAAGAGGGCATAATTACATATCTGAGGCCATTATGAAATCCAGTATTACAATTAAAGTAATTTTATTTGCTTGTAATCTCCCTTCACCGAGTCTAATAAGGGTTTTGAAAGAAGGGCAAGCAGGCTTTGAATGGTGACTTTTCTAAATGAAGTTCGGCCGCCTTTTCTCTGTCCGTCTTTGATTTGCAGTGCTGTGGTGAGACTGTCAGAGAAGCATGAGGGATTTGTTAGTCTAATAGTCTGTGATCATCTAAACTCAATGACAAATCAGTGAATTGGCCAGAAATGTTGAAAGAATTGCTGCAAGTTGGAAACCCCTATAACCCTCCATAGGACCAGCAACAAAAAAGCTGAACACACTGTTGTGTTGCCTAAGCTGGGCAGTTTTTATGGGAAATAACCAGTACCAAATCATCACTAACATGCATAAACCATGCTGGGAATTGCTTTTTGTCTAAGTTGGAGCCTTTCACCATTGAGGGAGTTCTTCTGAGAATGAAGATGAGCTGAACAAAACTGGGGCCAATCCCGCTGCGCATGCGCACAGCCCTTCCAGCGCACTAATTTCAAACAAATACCAATGAGATTATGCAAAAACTGTTTTCCATAGAAACGACCCGTGGAGATGCAGGCGAGAGGAAAATAGCTTCCGTAGTGTAAGAACTGTGCTTCTGCGAAATAGCCATATACAACAAACATGAGAAAATGTAATTTTGACCTGACATTTGTGCCTCTTGGCTGCATCCTTCTCGCGTAGACTATCAGCGAATACAAATCATGTTTAATAGTGTGAACGCGTGGGTTTTTGAATAATGTGGTAATCAGTTTCTTGACAAATGACATTGAATGTTTTATTGTTAAAAATTACTGGAAAAAATATGTAATTATGCATAAATGTATAGAAAATGTTTATGAAACTGTAGGCTACCCTGCAGCAGTCGTGCGATGCAATAATAATTGTGTCATGGACCAACAGCTACCCCTGGTGGAATGGTTGTAGAACTACAGCTGCATCCAAGTGTTGCGATTATGAATGTACAAGATAATATGTTTCTTTAGTTTCTATGCGTTTGTGTCCCAGAGAATGATTTTTATATATAAAAAAATATGTATTTTTGGATGTATAGAGGCCTACATTTTTATATATGAACATGTTAATATGAACAGTTCATTTTTTTACGAAGCCATTACCATGATATATATTTTTATATTTTGCTAGTTTGTTGTGTGTGTGTGTGTGTGTGTGTAAAGAGAGAGAGAGAGAGAGAGAGAGAAATAATTAAATTATTTTATTTTTTATTTATTTATATTACTCAAAATTATTTATATATTTTCTGTCTTTTTAATATTTTAATATTTAATTTAATCACACTTAATATATATGTATATACATATATATATATATATATATATATATATATATATATATATATATATATATATATATTACGGAAGCCCTGAACCGCAACCTAAAAAAAAAGTCTGAAAAAAAATCTAGCATTTTGAGATTAAAGTTGAAATGTTTCAGACTTTAATCTCAAAACTTTTGAACTTTAATAAAAAAAAATGTAAAAAAAAATTGTGAAAAAAAAATCTAGCATTTATATAAATCTAGCATATATATAATTTTTTTTTATAATTTTTTTTTTTTTCAGTTTTTCCTCTACACTTTTCCACGGACCACCTTGGTTCCCTGGTGTAAATGAGAGATACAAATCTTCATCATCTCATCTCATAATCATCATCAGTTAAAAGTGTTTCAAGGGAGTATATGCTGTAACTGACGATGTTTACCACTACTTCATTTAACCAGTCCTGTCAATTCCCAAATGCATTTTTAAAAGGAAAGACATTCTATTTAGTCAAAATGATTTCATAGTTGATTTTATAAAATGCTTGCATGCATGATAATTAAAGAAAACATAGTTTAGATGAAGATAAGTTGATAAAATAGGTTTAAATGAAGTATGAAGGACATTGGTGTAACTTTATAAAATGTGTTGGCAAATTATATTATCTGTCCACGCAATTCTACAATTATAATAAATGTGCATATAAGAACTAAGAAAGAATAAAGCAAGCAAAACCATAGTCAGTCAATATATGAACAATAACTATTAAAAAAACAAGTTGTCTATTTAAATCAATAGAGCTGTGCTCTTCTTTAGTTAAATGAACCTCTCAGGTTAAAGTCCCCCATCCTGACAGTAATAAACTGCAGGGCTCTATGAGTTGGCACGGACTGGATGTGAACAGACAGGCTCTGACATAAAAGTGCTGGGCGCTTATCAGAGGCAGACTGTTCAGACACCTTTAGAGCCCTCTGAGACACTCTATTCAATCTAAGAGAGGCTATGAAAAGCTAAGTGAAAGCTGGTCAAAGGACTACTGCCAAAGCAAATGACCACAGTCTTGGCCCCTGCAGACACGGTGACGGTCTCTCTCTCTCTCTCTCTCTCTCTCTCTCTCTCTCTCTCTCTCTCTCTCTCTCTCTCTCTCTCTCTCTCTCTCTCTCTCTCTCTCTCTCTCTCTCTCTCTCTCTCTCTCTCTCACTCACTCACTCAAAGACCCAGTCCTTTATGTATCTCCCACATTCCAAATCCTTGTTCTGACCCTGTCTGTGAGGAGATCTGAATACATTTGTTAGTGTTGTACCCACACTTCACTTATCTGAACATAATTTATATCATAGCATAAATACACTTTATACAACAGGTCATAGCAGGATTTATTTAGACATTTGTAACATCATCTATTGATGAGAGAGAGTCTATACACTCTGTTATGATCAATTTAAGTAATCTTTGGGTTTTAGATTTTAACCTGGTTTGTGTTAGTTGTGGCAGTGGTTTAATCTCTATGGGTTTAATTCAAGGTGGGTTTTCTGATGCTATCAAATAAAATTATCCTCAAATCCTCTTAATATATCCCCGATAGATATATTTCCAAAGACCCATCCAAACTTCCATAAAATATAGGCCTCTATATGTAGTTTTTTCACAACACAAAACGATTTTTTTGTTTCTGTTTCTTACTTTTAAAGCAGCATTATGTTACTTTTGAAATTTTGCTCTTGGGGTCCCCCTACAGTTGGGAAACAGTATTGTCTTCTACTAATGTCGTAAAATCGTCTACAGTCCCCCTGCACCCAGAGTCCCGCATTCTCAGACCCCTCATTTTCGAGACAGCGCCTCCTATCAAATTGTATCGGATAAACATGTGAAGAACTTAAGCCAAAACGTGAGTAGGCTATCTTTAATTTTATTTAGCGAATCGTAGTAGCCTACTCGTTTGATTTATTTTTTAATCAAACTGCTTTAGCTCATCGATACAACATATGAATAGTCCATTTAATATTAGTAAAGATAGATAGATTTGAGCCGTTAATTAATGTTTTTCGCCCTCTTCCCCTGAAAATATTTTGATAGCTAACGATAGCCTTTAACCTTGGACTTGTAGATATGTCAATGCCATAAATGCTGCAGTGATTTTCACTGCTCATTTTGTTCCCCCATATATTTCAAACCCACAAAGTTGCCCAAAGTTTAAAAACATTTCAAGAGACACCAACAGAGCAGTGCAACATGAAGGTAACATTAGCAAACATCTTTTTATTTTTTTTTTTTTTTTTTTTTTTGAAACATCATAAGACATGTGTTATCGGGCATAGACTGTTGTAGGCTATTCCAGGGTACACCATACATCGATGCGAGTCGCCCTGCCGAACCCAGCAACATATCATTTTATGATTATGCAAAGCGACTTATAAACGAGTTTTTTTTTTTAATTCAATTGAATATGAAAAGTAAAGTCAAGAACATAGTTTTTCTTCCTTTTTCTTTACAGCAAGATGATGTTTAGGTGATTATTACAGAATTGTTTATTATTGGTGTTTTGTCTATTTGGTAATGCTAATTAGACCATTAGGTTGAACTGAAAGAAAAATTGAAATTTGAAAAAAAAAAAAAATTAAATACATATATATATATATTATAGGGGTAATTGTATCCCTTCCATCAGTAACAATGTTTTTTTTTTTTTTTTTTTTTTGGCACATGCATTAAGCAGGGAACGCAAATATTTATTGGATCATTTATTTGGAGACCGTAATATTGCATCCTATTGTTTTTAATTGCATTTGGATAAGCGTGCGCTGTACTCTGTGTGCGGGTGTTATACGATATTTCGAACAGCAGGAGGCGCTGTGTTCGAAAAACAAGGGGTCTGAGAATGCAGGACTCTCGGTGGGGGGCAGTAGATGCAGGCTCCGAGACTGCAGCTTCATAATGTTGGTGTCATGGTTACACAAGGGAAACGCCCTCGGGAACACGTGTGCATTTGTTGATCTCCAGTGTTGCATGTGAAATGTCTTAATCCCAGGTATATTGGCATTTATTTCAGCATGTCATATAGTTTCAAAGGCTTTATTTTTTTCATACATCAAAAGATCGCGTTGTGTGTCCTGAGTGTCTTAAGCGCCCTCAAAAGAAAGCAATGCAGTCTACATTGGATGCAGACACAACACACTACCAACGTTTTTGTGCTTGTGTTCCGCACCTCGAAGTTACAGAGTGCCAGTAAAAGCGATACAGACACTGTCAGGCTATGGCAGACCTTTCATTCAACCTATTGTAAGTTGATGTACCGTCTCAAGGGTTTTGGAAAAATTTTAAGTTTGAAAAAGTTACATAGTGCTGCTTTAAAGACTTTTGTATTATCATACAGAGAACTAGAAAAGTAATGTGAAGGCTTCATGGAAAGGTTGAGGCCACTCATCAGGACAAGTGAACAGTAATAATTATTGCATAAACTGCTAAGACTAGGGTTAGGGTTAGTCAAGTTAGTCATTAAATATTTTCTTTAAGGTCCTAACTTTTTAAAGTCAGTTAAATAAAAAAGGTTGATCGTTCTTGTTTACTGTATTGGATAAGACTGATAACCTCTGATCTAACTGCTGGTTGGCTTAATGCAATTGGACCCAGAATGAATGTTAGTACAGTAATTCATCTGTTTTTGATACTTTGCTAATCTGAAACGATGTACAGTCATTTACAGAGAGCAGCAGATTGAAATGACTTATCTGGCTTATCAATAGAATGCAAAATTATCACTATTAACATGGCAGTAATGTACACTTTGGTAAATGTTATCTTTATTATTATAACGACATAAACGATAAGCAAAGTTGTAAAGTCAGAAGTGCACGATAAATAGTTATTGTGTCCCAAAACAAAGAATGTGACACTGAAAAGTGACACTTACATAATATAATGCCCGCTTGATGATCTTCATTGGCTGTCCGCAACAGAACGTCTACTTTGACCCTCCCTCAAACAAAAAATGTAAAAAAGATGCTGTTTTCTGCGCTGCAAAAACAAATTCTCTTTGTAAATGCCTCCAAAGGGTAAGTAGATATGAAGAGTCAGAGGTTAACGGATGTAAGAAATGTATTTCAATTAATCAGAAAAAAAGGCACTATGTGTAACTTTTTAATGTAATTTATTATTTAAAATCAATATTTTTATTCATAAATATGTCCTCAATGGTGTACAAATACCTATGCCAATTATCTGACTTATCCTCGTAAACAAAGAATTTATTATCTTTATATACATGGGAAGGGTAAGTCACGGAGGCTTCCATGTCCTTCCGCCATCTTGAAAAACTACAGTATAATAGCAGAGAGGGACATAAAGTACCAATGCATTTCCACAATGCTTTCGTTTCACAGCAGAGATGCTTCACGGCCCAGCAAGTTTCAAAGGCTGTTGCCAGAAAAGTCCAAAAAATAGATCCAGTAAAAGTGACCGGAGATTACAAAAAACATGAGTTAATGTCGGGATAGCTTTCTCCATGTGGATAGAAATAATGCAGGAGAAAGAGTTCAAAAGAAACGCAGAAGTCCTGCTTTCTTCTCGACAGATAAGTCAAAGTTAGTCTTAATTACACGATTTTTTTCCTTGTTTGGTTGTGTACTTTATTATATAGACAGATGAACATTTATAGTTAAAAGTTGATGATGATATCTAATGCACGTAGGCTACTACTTCAGAAAATATAACAAATAAAGAAGGCATAACTACTTATTTCAATAGTTCATGTTTTTCACAGTCAGTAACTCATACTGTAACATTCGTTTGTTCGTTGTGTCAAGTTGCTGTTTGTTTGAAATAACAAACCTGTTCGCCCGAAGGAACACTCGACAAAGTGCTAATCCTGACATAGCTTTTTGGTATATAATGGTTACCGATAGATGTAACGCGCATTTGAAAAAGTGAGGCTGGAGAGCACAATTCGTTTGTTTACAAGCTCTCAAGGCCTGGAAGTTATGTTATGTACATAACTTTTCCCCACATAAAGCAATCTTGTGGAATAATGCTTATATTACAGTAAATCGGAAATCTCTTTATTTACAAAGTTGGAAAGACAAAGGAATTTACCTTTTATCTGACCTATTAGATCAGTCAGCTCAGTTTCTTTCTTATGAAAGTTTCATGAATAAGTGGGCTTTTCCTATTAAATATAGAGAGTATTATTCTGTGATAAAAGCCATTCCCACAGGTCTAATGATGTTAATGAGAAGCCATATATTATACCTTATAGCATACCTGAGACGTGATCCTGTACTTTTTTTAAATGGTGTGGACTTTAATAGTAAAAAAATGCTCTAATAAATTTATTAGAAATATATTTTATAAAAATAGGTCCTTTCAGCCTAGAGGGAAATTTTTCTGGAACATTTGCTTCCCAGAGATTATCTGGAAAAAAGCTTGGTTGCTTCCATTTCGGTTTTGTATACCGAACAAATATAGAGAAATACACTTAAAAATTCTTCATAACATTTATGTTAGTAATTACACTTTATCAAAATTTATGGAGATTGATGAGAATTGCTCATTTTGTCAGAATCAACCAGAAAAAACTCTACATCTTTTTTTTTGAATGTCATCATTCTAAAAAATGTTGGGAAAATCTTTCTATATATTTTCAACGGAAATCAGGTCATAATTGTGTATTATCACCCAAAGATGTTATTATATATTTTGAGTCAAAAATTACATTTGTAAATTTTATGATTAATCTTATGATTTTATTAGGCAAATTTCACATTCATAAAAGTAAATTTAATAATTCTAAGCCTTGTTTAAAGTTTTTTTTGGCTGATTTTATGTTGTATATTGAGTCTCTTAAGTGTATAGATAATAATAAATGCACTGACACAATTGTATTTGCCAAAGAATTGAAAATAATTGAACAATGAAGAATTATATGATGTTTCTCTTTTTTCTCAATACTGATTTTGTAACTTCTCGTAGCTATTATATTTAGAAATAGTAAAATTTAGCCCCTATATTTAAATTTTTTCTTTTTTTTCTTTCCATTCTTCTTTATTTTTTCATTTAGTCTCTTATTTATTTATGTTAAACTAAATTTGGAAATTCTTGGATTGTTGTCTTTTTGGATGTCATGTTATTGTTTGTATGTTTGTATAATTTCTAATAAAAAAAATTAAAAAACGTTAAAAAAAACAACACAGAAGCCAAAAATGTACTCAGTCTTTTTCTAAACGAAATACTGGATATTCTAGAACAAGCATTAAAAGTTATTCTCGTTAAAAAATAAAAAAAAGCACAATTCGTTTGAATGCAAAATACATTTTCACCGCTAGATGGCAGCAATTCCTACAAAATGTCCCTTTAAGAAATCATGTTCATTTCAAGTACTTATATCACTGACAACAGTAGTCCAGTCAGAATCTCACTTAAAATGGCGAAACACCCTGTGAGTGGGAAATCCACTTCGCTGTCCACTTACGGTCGACACACAGATGGTAATGGAAGTTTCGTTTCCGACAGGCGCACAACAGACCGGGCCGTCTGGCCAATCAGAGCAGAGTAGGCTCTCGAGAGAGCCGAGAGCAATAAGACATAATGTATTTATTATGTATTCATAATGTATTTATTATGTATTCATAATGTATTTATTATGTCTAATGTATTTATTGTCTACGGACTGAATCATCGAACACGTTATTTTTTCGTGGTGAATAGCAATCATGTATATTAATGAGGAAAACAAATCACCTTTGCTGCATATAAACATGTTGTATGAGACTCCAAAACAAAATTAGGAATCTTTAAATTAGCATAATAGGGGCACTTAATGTTTTTAAGTTGGTATGTGGACATTTTTACAGGCTTATTATCAATAGAATTAAAAAAAAAAAATCTTAGGCTACAATTAATTTGACCGGAGGCTAATGCACACAGGCATCGAGCTATATCTTTGTAAATCTGCATTTAAATACAAAGGATAGTTAGGTGTAAATATATAAATAAAAAATATATATATAAAAATTAAAAATAAAAAACTTGCCTAAATGTTTAATTCTAAATCATTATTAAATGAAAATGCCAAAATTCATCCATTCATACCAGTCCATATCCATCTCTAAAATGTGTATCAGTCTCTTGTCTAGACATCATTCCAGACAGGTTTTTGTTCAGGGCTTTCACATGGGCCAGACAGAAGAAGCATGGTGACCCCCTGCCAGCTTCATTCCCATAGCACCCTCCTCCCCCCTCCCCCCTCTCTCTCTCTCTCTCTCTCTCTCAGCTGATGCATGAAAATGCCACTGCTGGGCAGGAAGTGCTCTACAAAATAAAAACGAAAGCACTCGGAGGATTCAAGTCAACATGCGCTAATGCTTCGGATTCTCTCGGACGCTGGTTAGGTTAGTAAATTGAAAACATTACAGGTTGAGTTACAGTAGATTAACATGGCAATATACAGTAGATGTGTTTGTGGGCTAGCGACTCTTGAGTTGTTAGCTGCCCTTTGGGTAAACATTGCGCCGTTTCCCGTTGTTTAGCTTTGCAAAACAAAACAAAACTCGACTTGAAATCTGGCACTGAAAGAAATTAATGATTTTACTTCAGCTCGTATCATTTAGTTTACTAGTTACAAGGCTTTCGCTTTACAACGAACTCGTTGGCAGCTTCAGTTAGCTGTTTAGCACATTGACTTAGGTTTATCAAGTAACGTTAGGTGAGTGAGGTCAGAGAGTTATTTTGTTGAAAAGTGCCTTTAACTTCGTAAAACTTTCGTGTAATTTGCGTAACTGCTTCAATTTAAAGTAACAGTTAGTTTATAAATACATAACTCACCTAAACTTTATATAATTAATATCAGAGTAACGTTACAGTGTTGTTACACCCTGCTTTACTACCAGTAGCCTACTGTAACACTTAACAGACAACATGTTGTTTTTTACATGATTGTAAAGGCTAATCAAATTTAAAACCCCATTCTAATTTACTTTAAAACATTTTCATTCAAAACAAAGTAATTTTTTTTTTCAGAATAAATTTGGAAACAAATGTAACATAGCATAGAAAGTAGAAGTACACTGGAAAGTCATGTTACAATCCTTCTCATCAGGGCTGCATCTCCCAAAAGCATTGTTAGCTGAGTTGATCATAAAGACCATTGGTGGTAATGGTTTCCCGAAGCCAAGTATGATCTCAAGTTCTGTCATTAACAACACAATTCGTCAGAGCTTGCGTTCATAGTTGGCTAACAATGCTTTTGGTCAGTTGTGATATAAGTACATCTTTTTAACATGAAGAAAATCTGCTGGTTCTAATGCTGATTGAGTAACACTTTACAATAAGGTTCATTTATTAAACATTAGTTCATGCATTAACTAACATGAACTAACCATTTGTTACTGTATTTGCTATTCTTTGTTAATGTTAGTTAATACAAATCTAGCTGTTCATTGTTGTTCATGTTAGTTCACAGTGCATTAACTAATGTTAACAAGATTTGGTAACACTTTACAATAAGGTTCATTTATTAAACATTAGTTCATGCATTAACTAACATGAACTAACCATTTGTTACTGTATTTGTTATTCTTTGTTAATGTTAGTTAATACAAATCTAGCTGTTCATTGTTCATGTTAGTTCACAGTGCATTAACTAATGTTAACAAGATTTTAATAAAGGATTAGTAAATGTTGAAATTAATATTACCAAAGATTAACAAATGCTGAAGAAGTATTGTTCATTCTTTGTTAATGTTAACTAATGTAGTAACTAATGAACCTTATTGTAAAGTGTTACCCAAGATTTTAATAAAGTATTAGTAAATGTTGAAATTAATATTACCAAAGATTAACAAATGCTGAAGAAGTATTGTTCATTCTTTGTTAATGTTAACTAATGTAGTAACTAATGAACCTTATTGTAAAGTGTTACCCAAGATTTTAATAAAGTATTAGTAAATGTTGAAATTAATATTACCAAAGATTAACAAATGCTGAAGAAGTATTGTTCATCCTTTGTTAATGTTAACTAATGTACTAATGAACCTTATTGTAAAGTGTTACCGCTGATTGTTTTACACAGATAGTATATAACTTCTACAGCATGATAGTGATTCACCCCTGTAGCTTATTTCTAATTGGTTAAACTGATGGTTACAACCCAACACTCCCTGGTCTCTTCCTGTGCAGTTTATTTGACTAAGCATGCTGTTATAGTCTTTCTCCTTCACACTAGTTTTTTTTTCCAACTCTATTTTTCATAATATAATCAGCATTGTGGTTGAATGCCTTTGCATTTATTTGTGTTTTTATACTTTGCCTTATGCATCTGTAGGTGACGAGATCTGCTGTCTGGCTGGTAAAAATAAGGAAGAGGAGAAGATGACGCATCAGGCCAGCGGTCAGGCCTGGGGGAAACTGGTTAAAGTCGACGGATCTCCGGGTTCGGAGTTATTACTCATAAATAGAGAATGCACTGTGGGGAGAAAAAAAGGTGAGTTAAACATCATCACTAATAATTGCTCAATGCTCAGACTTGTGAAATAATAATTTCAGTTTAAAAAGGCTTCTTCATAGACTCACAACTTCTTCATAGACTCTCCTATGACTTCAAGTTTTACTTATTAACTTTTATTAGTTGTTACTTTTTTTTCTCTCAAGATAATCAGTCTGAAGCAGTGTCTGCATGTATTCAGGGAGCCCTTGCCTTTAACAATACTCTCTTTAGTTCAGCAAACGAACCCCCACCCCAATAATGACAAAGGCGTCTATTGAAGACATGCTCTTGGAATATTAAGTAGTTTTTTTGTGTTGTGCTGGTGTGCAGGGAAAGGTTGTATCCCTTTGACTCTGTCTGTGTCTGTCTGGGTTTGAAGACTGTCTGTTTTCCCGCTTTCATTAATATCAATCCATGTGTCTGTTTGGTTCTGTGTGCTGCACTGTTTATTAGCAGAACGCTTCATTACTAAAGTATTCTAATTTTTAACCTTACATCATGCCACACTTAATGCCACACCAAAAGTAATGGGCAAGGTCAGGGAGAGAAAAGAGGAACATTAGACATGTTTTTGCAACCCATTTTACTTTAGGATTGCCACATATTTCAGATTTCAAAGTAGGATAAAATCGTAAGGGAGTTTTTACTGTTATGTACCCTTTTAGACGTAGCATTTGCAACTTGCATTGAAAAGTATACATTTATCATGAACTGATCCTATGAGCTTGGTTTCCATTATAGTAACATGCACTACTGTAATGTTAAAAAAATAGTATTAGGCCTATTGTTGTTATTATTGAATAATAATTGTGATTTGTTTTTTTTATTTGCATTGCAAGTGAGAAATTTGTGAATTTCACAATGCAAATATTATTAATGGTCCTAATTGTAAGCTTTCTTCATACAAAAGGTATTTTTTGTAATTTTTACATACAGTTAGAGCTAAATCTTGCATTTTTGCAGATTTATGTAAAGGCTTAGGCTGGCATTTGGGTCAGCGGGACATTTCTAAGTGGAACAGATCTTTTTGTGAAAGGTTTATAATGACCAAAGTGAATGTATTCCATTTTGATTTATTGTTGACTTGTCTCTATATCATAACCTCATTGACATATTTTGTTCATAGATTGTGACCTCTCATTTCCGGCAAATAAACTGGTCTCAGGGAATCATTGCAAAATCACTAAAGATCCGAACTCAGGAATGGTGTGGCTGGAGGACATGAGGTAAGACATGTAGTCGATGGACATGGATTGTTGAATAATTTTATGGCAATATCATATCATATAATATAATATGTGTATATATATAGACAGTAGTGACTCTTCAAGTTCAATTAAACCATCAAAATATGAAAAAAAATATTTTAAATGTGAGGGAAAAAATAAATAATGAACCTATTTATCTAATTGTATTTATACATTTTTTCAAACATTTTGTCCACACAATTTGCCTTGTTTCATGGCGTTATCACAAATCAAACTGACTTCAAGAACAATCATGCATTATGCTTTCAAAATCTGTTTCATAATACTTTGAATAAAGGGTGATGTCAATACATTGATTACAACAAGAAAAAGCAATAATTGTAGTGTACATTTACAGAACTGATATTATTTTATAATTATTATAAGACTAGTGTGTAAATTATGCTAATGTTAGAGTCTAATGGCCATTTAATAATAAACATCAGTAGTTGAAGTTGGCATTTAATCTTTTTAGTTCTATTAAGTTTTGCCAAATTATACCGTGACTTGTAATTACATTTGTAAGTGATTTCAATTAATGACATGCTTGGCCCTGCGGCAAATATATATCCATTTCCCTCATGACATATAATCATTGCTTTGGTGAATAATTAAGTGTAATTTGGTTAATAGTCAGTGGATGGAGATTCACTAGTTGATCTGCGTCTGTAGAAACGGCATGTCTCGTGTATTTAAACGTATGCTAGCTGTACATTTCCATCCAGATAATTAAGTGAGTGTGTATGCTAGACAGTACGGTGACGCATTGCTGCCACATACATATTATTTTTTTCCCCTCAATTATGTCGTAATAACGAGATCTTATGTTGTAATAACGAGATCTTATGTCGTTTAAACGACATATTTTCTCGTAATAACGAGATCTTATGTCGTTAAAACGACATACTTTTCTCGTTATAACGACATAATATCTCGTTTTAATGACATAAATATCTCGTTATTTCGACATAATAAGGGGACATTGTAATATGCATTAAGCTACATTTAGCGTATTTATAATGAGTTTCTAAGGGAGGAAAATTAAACGCTTTTCGTTTATATTAGCTATCTGATTTTTGTAGTATACTTTATTATGATTTTAGTATTAATAATGCACGCACAATTATCTGTGAACTTGATAAATGTATGTTTTCATTAGGCTACTATATCCACAAACAAATTGCTTTCAGTTATGTGTGCAAAATTCAGAATTTAACGAATGTGCAGCGATTTGTACAAATAGAGACTGTTTGTGTAATACATTTGTTTTTATTTTGTACTAGTGATAATTTGCGCGTCCATTTATTGAGATCTCATTTGACGGCAATTTGCTTAACGTGTAATTAAACGCGTTGAGTTTATATTCTGATTTGTACATATAGCCTCCTTTATTAGTATGATTATTTACTGTGGTTTGAACACTGTCCGTTATGTTAAGGTTTGTATTCATTTTAAGACTGGGAATTAAAGAACGCATTGTAGTTATGTTGGGACATTCTAAAACGCTTAACATTAAAAAGGCTTAACGTGGCTTACTGTACTAAGACATTAATATTAAAAGATGAAACTCAGTAAACATCATATTAATAAGCTATAGACTATGCAGCCTTTTAATAGCAGTTTTCTAATGGTAGGAAAATGCTTAACGTGTAACTAAACGCGTTGCATTCATCTGGGCTCATTTTTTTTTTTTTTTGCACATAGTATAGCTTATTATTTTGATGTTTACGAGTTTGGTCTTTGAATATTACTGTCTTAGAACATTAAGCCACCTTAAGCCTTTTCTAATAACGGTTTTCTATGGAAGGAAAATGCTTAATGTGTAGGCTAATTAAACACGTTGCATTCATATTCAGTACTCATGATTTTTTTTTTGCACAACACAAAGTATAGCTTATTAATATGATGTTTACTGAGTTTGGTCTTTTAATGTTGCTGTCTTAGTACAGTAAGCCACGTTAAGCCTTTTATTAACGTTAAGTGTTTTAGAATGTCTCAATAAATGGACGCGCAAATTATCACTAATACAAAATAAAACAAATGTATTTTATACACAAACAGTCTCTATTTGTACAAATCGCTGCACATTCGTTAAATTCAGAATTTTGCACACAACTGAAAGCAATTTGTTTGTGGATATAGTAGCCTAATAAAAACACACATTTATTAAGTTCACGGATAAGTGCGTGCATTATTAATACTAAAATCATAATAAAGTATACTACAAAAATAAGATAGCTACGTCCAGAATATAAACGCAAAGCGTTTAAGCATTTTCCTCACATAGAAACTCATTATAAGAACGCTAAATGTAGCTTAATGCATATTATAATCTCCCCTTATTATGTTGAAATAACGATATATTTATGTCGTTATAACAAGATATTTATGTTGTTAAAACGAGATATTTATTTCATTAAAACGAGATATTTATGTCGTTAAAACGAGATATTATGTCGTTATAATGAGAAAACTATGTCGTTTTAACGACATAAGATCTCGTTATTACGAGAAAATATGTTGTTTAAACGACATAAGATCTCGTTATTACGACATAAGATCTCGTTATTACGACATAATTGAGGGAAAAATAATATGTATGTGGCAGCAATGCGTCACCGTAAGACGTTTTGCTGTGAGTTTTACACAATCAATGTATTAGGAACTGCAAGGACCCCTTCCTCATTTGTTAACCTTTTTTTGTACAGTTTGGCCATTTTTAACAATTTAACTCTGCACCTTATTATGTCGCTAATCATTATCTTGAAAGAAATAGTCAATATTCAGGTGGATCAGAGGCTATCAGGTTCATAGATGGGTGATTTGTCATTTGAAGACACTAATTTTAATATGTTCCAAGTAAATCGAAAGACAGTGTGGGTATCAGAAACGTGGCCTTGCGGTTTAATGCACATGCTTGGACTTGTTGCAATTCAGGCATGTAGACCAAGTTTGTATCCAGCTTGTGATGTATCCCCATAATTTTGTTTCCTTCTCTTTGTCCATAGTCCCTAAAGAAATCACAAAAAGGCTATTTGCCTACATCGTTAAGCCTCTGAATAGCACTCTCTGCATTCAATAGGGCCCATAATTTGCATAACATTCTGCTTGATAATGGTCTGTTTGTTTGTTTCAGTACCAATGGGACAGTGATCAACATGTCCAAAGTGGTGAAGAAACAGACGCACTTACTTCAAAATAGTGATGTCATTTACTTTGTGTACAGGAAGAATGAGCCAGAACAAAGTAATTTTATTTTTTATTTTACATTTGTTAATCATTTTCTGTTTTGGTAGTGCAGTTGCTTCCAAAAATACGACCCAGTTTAGCCTCATCACTCATCTGTTTTCTGTTTTGCAGACATTGCTTACATGTATCAAACCATCTGGCCATATGACGGTGCCTCACAGGACGTTGAAGGTAAACCGATTGTTGATATCATTTCATTCAGATGTTCCTGTTTGTTATACAGATGTTCAGTTTGCTATAGAGGGTATGCGCGTGACGTCACCGTCGGCCGGAGTGCCTGCAGTTACTCACAGTGAGTGGCAAAAAGACTGAGCGGCTTTATTTGTTTTTAGCATGAATGCCGCGAAAAACAAACACAACACATATAAAGTGGGAAAGAGCTTTGCGATTGACTGTACAACTTGATTTGACAAAAAATCTGAGGTATATTTTAATAGACTGCTATAGAATATAACAATAATATAAAATTCACAGAAACAACTGGACTCCAGTCAGCGAAAGGTGGATCTGCAGTTATCATTTTGTGTCAATATGCTGAATTTAGCTGTAAAACCATACCCATATATTTTGTATTGTTATATATATTAACAACTCATCAATTAAATATTTATCCTTGCATATTCTGCATTATTGGATGTTTTTTAATAAACACTGACCAAAAAAAAAACGATAAAGTTTTAGGGCTGGACGATATGATGATATATAGGCTATATATAACACTGATATAAGTAATCACCCGGATTTAGACCTACCTATATTGTATTGATGTAAAGCGTTCACAGGCAAATTTTCTTTATGTTTAGGTCTATATTGCTTTCATTTCCCCGGCGTCTAAATCAGGCAAACATAAATGTTAGGCAACACGATTCCTGGCTGCATGTCAATATCCATGGATCACTGAATCTTTAGTAAGTTGTAAGGAACACTATATTGAGTCCAACATTTAGTTTACAACATTTATAAAATTGTTCATTTTAGTCGCATTTTTGCAGTTTCTCCTATTAAATCCAGTCATGAAGCAGATCTTTTGCCACTCTGACTCAGTCAGGCTGAGGGGGGTTGTTCTGAGGCGGGAAAGTGACGTCAATGCATTCCTCTATAGCCTGTCAGCAGAAAAGGACAGTTGTTTCATAGGAAGAGAGTTGTGTAGTATGAGCTGGAAGATTAGAGAGATCTCACAAAACCTTTATTATTATTATTATTATTATTTCCTTGGAAGAAAATTTACAGATAAATCACTGATCCCATTTTGACAGAAATTTTCTTTTTTGAGTGAACTATTTCTTTTAAGTTACAGATGCTGGGATAGAAGAAGATTCTGATCTTACAGAAACCGAGAGTGAACCAGCACCAGTAGAGCCTGTTATTGTGAAGCCTCTACCTCAGCCTGAGCATGAGGACCCCCAGCCATCTACCTCCAGCTCGTCCTTCCACTTCTACAACGTGCCCTTTATCTGCCTGCTCTGGTAATTACAGTTCACACTGTATATGCACTTTCCTGCAAGTTGCTTTGATAAGAAAATGATTATTATATCATTGTAAATGCAATGTCTTTTTTTGGCTGCTGTCACTTATATTTAATATATTATAGCCTTTTTGTAAATGTGTTTTTGTGTATTTTATTATTGTATTATTTTATTTAAGGTACAGTGTGCCCTAAGTTATCTTATAGTTTTATTTATATTGTAGTTATTTTTTAGTCAGTTTGCCATAGACTTATAATTGTATTTTTTTGTTTGCATCGTAATTCAGGGCTGCACGATGCATCACTTTTAACATCGATATCGCGAATGTGCGCATCCACGATAGTCACATCGCAGAGAATGTGCGATGTCACTAGGGATCGTTAATCCGTGATTCGTGATCAGGTAGGCTGCAGTGCCAGCAGCTCCACGGCCCGTAACGCTTGTGATTCGCGGATTAAATGCAAAGTTTAACCATCCATCATAGTGAGAGTTTATCAATTTGCAAGTCCTGTCAGTTTAAACATCAAGCGCAAGAAGACTGGAACTTGCGCTGTTTTCTGTCAGCCTTAGTAAAGCGCATTTTTGTCCCGCCAAACTTGACCGGTGAATGATGTAGATGACAATGAGTGACTTCTGCGCTCGTTTAACTGAGAGAGAAAGTCCCGGTTCGCGCGTGCACTCACCGTCTTCAAACTCCCTTGCTCTCCCGTGCTCGAGCATATCTATGAATTGAGTTAACTGAATATCTTTGAGAATACATGACGGTAAAAAGTCGGAAGACCTTTTTTCTGAACTACCACTGGTTGTGAGTTGCTGTTCCACACATTCAGATGACATTAACGTTACATAAACCACACTTTCAATAATAAAAAAAGCGATCCAGTGATGAAATGTGTTTTTGTGTTGATACAAATCTTGTGCGATGTCCTAACCTGCCTGGATAATCACACAGCAGCGGGTATGGCGTGGTCAGTTAATGAAACGTCCGATTCGCGAACTAATGACTCATTTGAACCGATTCACTTTAATGAATGGTTAAAACAACTGATCTATTCAACACTGAACTCAAGAGACATAAATTTTCAATAAGGTTCCATTTATTAAGATTAAGTCTAGTTAACTACATTAATAATAATAATAATAATAATTCATTACATTTATATAGTGCTTTTCTGTGCACTCAAAGTTCTTTATATAGGGGGAAGGGGATCTCCTCAACCACCACTAATGTGCAGCATCCTGTTAACATAACCTGTTAATGACATTAGTAAACAACATTCAATTAATTAATATTAGTTTCTATGCGAATGCTCTCCATAACAAAACCACCCCAGTCGTTCAATGATTCATTCTCCAAATAGAGCTATTCGAATCATCTGGGGAAATCGTTCTAATATCGCAATATATATCGACGGAAATAGTAAAATATCGCAATGCCATTTTTTGCCAATATCGTGCAGCCCTAATTGCGTAATGCTTTTTTTTACATCTTGGCCAGGGGACTACAGATGAAAAATAGCCTTTTGGCTAATTCTGGCTTTTTTAACCATGTTTGTTCATGCGTTTTATGAAATTGCACTGTCCCCTTTTAAATAAACCAATAAATCAAATCAAGGCCATAGTCAAAAAATGCTTGTTTACCATTTAGCAGATGTGTCTGCAAAGAAGAACCCAGTCAGTTCATCGGCTGTCGGACAGGAGAATCAGAGATGACCGCACCAGCAGGCAGCGCCGGGAGCCGGTCACTAATCACCCGTGCCTGAAGTGGACCTACTGGACTGAGGGAGGACAACAGACGGAGCCAGAGATGGAAATGCAGAGGAAAAGAAGGAAAATTGACAGAGGTGCTGTAAAACTGTTTTGGAAAAACTAATATATGTGATGCATTTGAAATAATTTATGATTTCTGTTTATTTTGAGCGTTCGGAGCATCTGTTTTTCAACATGTCAGTGAAATGCATTTCATAGTTGCTAACTTTACAACTTTTTCAGAGTGCTTTGAAAATGTTTCGAAAGCAATCTGAAAAATCTGGCAACATGATTGAGTGTTGTACATCATAATGGGTCTCATTCATGAAACATTCGTAAATATACGAGTAAATATGAGAGTGATTTGCACGTAAAGAGATCTTCCCGAAAACTCTTCTTCTGATTCACAAATACTTCGTAAACGTCAGATGTGATAGTGAAATGTGTGTGTGTGTTAGTGAATTCCAACCAGTCGTAAATGGGATGCGCGTGCACGTTCATTCTCAATTACCATAAATCCCGCCCATTATATTCGACTGACAATTATATAGGCATATAATAACATGAATGCGAATGAAAAAGAAGGATTTCTCGGATGCAGAGATTGAAGTTTTATTATCAGAAGTTCATTCAAAACGCCACTTTTATTTTCAAGCGTATATAGTGGCCTATCAGGTCCTAAAAAAAGAAAGCTTGGCAGCATATTACAGATGCAGTTAATGGAGTTTCATCTGTTAATCGAACAGTCCCAGAAGTGAGAAGAAAATGGTTCAACATTAAGCTTGACAGCAAAAAACAAATGAGTTAAAAAATCGTATTCAAACTGGAGAAGGACCACCATCGATCACCAGATCTGCTATTAGCCTACTTATGAAAGCTTGTTTCCGCCATAGAATGAAAAATAAAAAGGTAATTGCGACTTTTTATCTCACAATTTTGACTTTTTTTCTCACAATTGCGAGTTTACATCTTCGCAATTCTGACTTTATTTCTCAGAATTGCGAGATGTAAAGTCAGAATTGCGAGATATAAATTCAGAATTGCGTGACAAGTCGCAATTGCGTGATATAAAGTCAGAAATGCATGATAGGCTATAAAGTAAGAATTGTGAGATTTAAACTATTCTGAGGGGTTAGGGGAAAGTTAGGATTTTTCCCCCCTTAGAATTAGCCTGATAACTCGCAATTCTGACTTTATATCTCGCAATTATAACACGCAATTGTGTGATAAAAAGTAGCATTTATTATTTTTTTTATTTTTTTTTCAGTGGCGGAAACAAGCTTCCATAAATTATAAATTAGCCTACTGGCTCTCATAATAGAAGTAAAAAAAAAACAAAAAAACGTTTTTTTATATATAAAATATATAAAATACTATACTATATAATATAGGCTACTATATCAAAAAAATTGTTTAAATATGTAGCCTACCCGATTCTAAAGGTGATTATTAATAAGTAAAACGTTCGGATGTTAAGCGCACCATTTACGCGTGGCTGGGAGCAGGTGTAGATTTCTTGCGTACCAACTAACATTTGGAAAATACGAACATTTTAATGAATCCGAAAATTTACGCCAGAACCACTTTACACACAATTTACACAAAAATTTGTTCTGCTCGTGTTTCATGAATGAGACCCATTGTGTGCTGTTTTTGTGAAAGAAATACAGGAAATGATAGGGTGACCTGTTGGCAGCAGGGTTTGACAGTCACAAGCCAGATATGAACCAGTGTCACCCTCATAAGCACATGCACTAACTGCTAGACTGCAGCTCTGATGGTCCCGCGTACACTATCGTTCAAACATTTTTGTTTTTAAAAAGTGTCTTTTGTAATATTGTGAAACATTTTTGGAGTTTGAAATGACTTATCTATTTTAATAAATCTTAAAATGTTATTTAGTCCCGTGATGGCAAAGCTGAATTTTCAGCAATCATTCCTTCGAATCTTCAGTGTCACATGTTTCTTAACATTTCCTATTATTACAATCATGTTGAAAACAGTTTATTTTTTTAGAAACTGTGATACATATTTTTCAAGATTCTTTGATGAATAGAAAGTTAAAAAGAACAGTATGTATTTGAAATAGAAATCTTGTAACGTTATACATGTCACTTTTGATCAATTTAATGCATCCTTGCTAAATAAATTATTTTACTGTTCAAAAGTCAGCAAGATTTTTTAAGTGTATATCTGGAATTAAAATGTGTTTCGGATCTGTTCTAGAGTATGAACACATTTAAATGCAACGTTTGTGTATCTATCTGTCTTGCAGATGATCAGAATGGGTTTGGATCTACTCTCAGTGAATCTGCTGTGTCTGCAGCAGCTCCTCAGGTCCCTATCAGAGGAGCAGCGGGAAAAGACAAAACTGAGGGAGCCACAACAGACAAGATGGAAGAATCCCTCACATGCATCGTCTGCCAAGACCTGCTGCATGACTGTGTCAGGTCAGTCCAGTGTGTGCCAAATTAACACTTAAACCCGAATGGACATGTTGGCCAAATATGAATCCCTTACAGTTATTTACTTAATGTAAACTTTTTTAACAAATCCTTTAAAGAAAGATTTTAATAAGATGTGTAGAGACTGAGTTTGAATGAAGTTTGGGTTAATGTGTGTGCTTCCTTACAGTCTTCAGCCCTGCATGCATACATTTTGCGCTGCCTGTTATTCTGGCTGGATGGAACGTTCCTCCTTCTGCCCCACCTGCCGATGTCCTGTGGAGAGAATCCGTAAAAACCACATTCTCAACAACCTGGTGGAGGCTTACCTTCTCCAGCACCCAGGTACTTTATCACACACATCCTAGCCACATAGATAAATAGTCAATATCAAAGAGTTTATTGAGATGTTATTTTTTAAGCATATTTGCTGCTAATAGTGTGCACTTTTGATCCATTAAAATGTCTTTGCACAAATAGGATGGTCAGGTAATGCAGACTCTTATGCTCATCAACACTGCTATTATTTTTCATGCAATAATTATCATGTCAGTAAGAACAGTAATGTTGTGAAAGAGTTTTGTAAAATGTACTTAGCTGAGATATTGAGATTTTTATAATGGCTCAATATCTCAGTATGTCATAAATATCTCATAAATATCTCAATATCTTAGTCTGCAAGGGTCTTAGAGCCTCCATTTTGCACTCAGGTCTTAGTCCCATGGCCCTCAATCAGAATCCAGAGTTTCAAGAAGATTGGAGAAACTTTTTTTCGCACAAAAAAAAAAAAAAAAAACGACAGTGGTACCCCTTATGTTTTTTTGTTTTTTTTTGTGCGAAAAAGTTTCTCCAATCTTCTCTGAAACTCTGGATTCTGATAGAGGGCCATGGGACTTAGACCTGAGTGCAAAATGGAGGCTCTAGACCCTTCCGGAGCTAAGATATTGAGATATTTATAATGGCTCAATATCTCAGTATGTCATAAATATCTCAATATCTCAGCTCTGGGAAGGGTCTACTTAGTCCCACTGGCCCTCAATCAGAATCCACAGTTTCAAGAAGATTGGAGAAACTTTTTTTGCACAAAAAAAATAAAAAAATGACAGTGGTACCCCTTATGTTTTTTTTTGTGTGTGTGAAAAAAAGTTTCTCAATCTTCTTGAAACTCTGGATTCTGATAGAGGCCATGGGACTTAGACCTGAGTGCAAAAATGGAGGCTCTAGACCCTTCCAGGCAGTGGTGGAAAGTAACTAATTACAAATACTTTCGTTACAGTACTTGAGTAGATTTTTTCATTTTTTCTACTTTCTTGAGTATAATTAAAGTATGGTACTTCTACTCTAACTTGAGTAAAATAAAAATAAAATATTCAACATCTCTACATTTATATTTCATAAAAAGTAAAAAGTACTTTGACAAAGGTGCCGACGGAGCAACAGGGCAAGCTGACGTTTGACAGACAATTCAAACTACTGCGGTGGAGCACTGCGCTTCAGCCAATAACAGACATATCTGAAGCCCTTCAGCCAATAACAGACATATCTGAAGCCCTTCAGCCAATGACAGACAGGTCTGACTCGGGTGCAAAACCAATCAAAATCTCTAGTTCGGCTGGGGTGGGACATTCAAACCGCGTTTCACATTCAATCATTATCACTGACGACGCTTCGTGTTTTGAATCAGTAGCGCTAACGTTTCAATATTTCAGTGAATGTAAGTGAGTATTCTGCTCATATTTAATTATGGCAACTACTGAAATGGGTCATACCATTGATAATACCAGAGCACTGAGCAGTTGCAGTAAATAAAAAAGCTCGGCTCATAACATGGATGTGCTTTGCATGATGGACGGAGCAAGAACAATGTAAGTGTCTAAAATACATGCACACAGTTCAAATTAATTGTAAAGCTCGCCCTGTTTAACAATACAGTTAAAGTAAATATATGAAGCAAACTTTGTACAAAGCTGAAAAAAGTGAAATAAGATCGCATGATTTAGCTCATTTTTCATTTTTTCGCAAAAAAAAAAAAAAAACGACAGTGGTACCCCTTATGTTTTTTTTGTGCGAAAAAAAAGTTTCTCCAATCTTCTTGAAACTCTGGATTCTGATAGAGGGCCATGGGACTTAGACCTGAGTGCAAAAATGGAGGCTCTAGACCCTTCCAGAGCTGAGATATTGAGATATTTATAATGGCTCAATATCTCAGTATGTCTATAAAATATCTCAATATCTCAGCTCTGGAAGGGTCTAGAGCCTCCATGTTTGCACTCAGGTCTTAGTCCCATGGCCCTCAATCAGAATCCAGAGTTTCAAGAAGATTGAAGTTTTTTTTTTTGCACAAAAAAAAAAAAACGACACTGGTACCCCTTATGTTTTTTTTTTGTGTGTGAAAAAAAGTTTCTCCAATCTTCTTGAAACTCTGGATTCTGATAGAGGGCCATGGGACTTAGACCTGAGTACAAAAATGGAGGCTCTAGACCCTTCCAGAGCTGAGATATTGAGATATTTATAATGGCTCAATATCTCAGTATGACTATTCATAAATATCTCAATATCTCAGCTCTGGAAGGGTCTAGAGCCTCCATTTTTCACTCAGGTCTTAGTCCCATGGCCCTCAATCAGAATCCAGAGTTTCAAGAAGATTGGAGAAACTTTTTTTCGCACAAAAAAACGACAGTGGTACCCCTTATGTTTTTTTTTTTTTGTGCGAAAAAAAAGTTTCTCCAATCTTCTTGAAACTCTGGATTCTGATAGAGGGCCATGTGACTTAGACCTGAGTACAAAAATGGAGGCTCTAGACCCTTCCAGAGCTGAGATATTGAGATATTTATAATGGCTCAATATCTCAGTATGACTCATAAATATCTCAATATCTCAGCTCTGGAAGGGTCTAGAGCCTCCATGTTTGCACTCAGGTCTTAGTCCCATGGCCCTCAATCAGAATCCAGAGTTTCAAGAAGATTGGAGAAACTTTTTTCGCACAAAAAAAAAATGACAGTGGTACCCCTTATGTTTTTTTTTGTGTGTGAAAAAAAAAGTTTCTCCAATCTTCTTGAAACTCTGGATTCTGACAGAGGGCCATGGGACTTAGACCTGAGTACAAAAATGGAGGCTCTAGACCCTTCCAGAGCTGAGATATTGAGATATTTATAATGGCTCAATATCTCAGTATGTCATAAATATCTCATAAATATCTCAATATCTCAGCTCTGGAAGGGTCTAGAGCCTCCATTTTTGCACTCAGGTCTAAGTCCCATGGCCCTCAATCAGAATCCAGAGTTTCAAGAAGATTGGAGAAACTTTTTTTTCGCACAAAAAAAACGACAGTGGTACCCCTTATGTTTTTTTTTGTGCGAAAAAAAGTTTCTCAAATCTTCTTGAAACTCTGGATTCTGATAGAGGGCCATGGGACTTAGACCTGAGTGCAAAAATGGAGGCTCTAGACCCTTCCAGACAGTGGTGGAAAGTAACTAATTTACAAATTCTTTCGTTACACTTTTCTACTTTCTTGAGTATAATTAAATTATGGTTACTTTTACTCTTACTTGAGTAAAATAGAAATAAAATATTCAACTTCTCTACATTTATATTTCATAAAAAATAAAAAGTACTTTGACAGAAGGTGCCGACGGAGCAACAGGGCAAGCTGACGTTTGACAGACAATTCAAACTACTGCGGATGGAGACACTGCGCTTCAGCCAATAACAGACAGAATCTGAAGCCCTTCAGCCAATGACAGACAGGTCTAACTCGGGTGTAAAACCAATCAAAATCTCTCAGTTCGAGCTGGGGTGTGAGACGATTCAAACCGCGTTTGATATTCAATCAGTTTATCACTGACGACGCTCGTGCTTTGAATCAGTAGCACTAACGTTTCAATATTTCAGTGAATGTAAGTGAGTATTCTGCTCATATTTAATTATGGCAACTACTGAAATGGGTACATACCATTGATACATACCAGAGCACTGAGCAGTTGCAGTAAATAAAAAAGCTCGGCTCATAACATGGATGTGCTTTGCATGATGGACGGAGCAAGAACAATGTAAGTGTCTAAAATACATGCACACAGTTCAAATTAATTGTAAAGCTCGCCCTGTTTAACAATACAGTTAAAGTAAATATATGAAGCAAACTTTGTACAAAGCTGAAAAAAGTGAAATAAGATCGCATGATTTAGCTCATTTTTCATTTTTCGCAAAAAAAAAAAAAACGACAGTGGTACCCCTTATGTTTTTTTTTGTGCGAAAAAAAAGTTTCTCCAATCTTCTTGAAACTCTGGATTCTGATAGAGGGCCATGGGACTTAGACCTGAGTGCAAAAATGGAGGCTCTAGACCCTTCCAGAGCTGAGATATTGAGATATTTATAATGGCTCAATATCTCAGTATGTCTATTATAAATATCTCAATATCTCAGCTCTGGAAGGGTCTAGAGCCTCCATGTTTGCACTCAGGTCTTAGTCCCATGGCCTCAATCAGAATCCAGAGTTTCAAGAGATTGAGAGTTTTTTTTCGCAAAAAAAAAAAACGACAGTGGTACCCCTTATGTTTTTTTTTGTGTGTGAAAAAAAAGTTTCTCCAAATCTTCTTGAAACTCTGGATTCTGATAGAGGGCCATGGGACTTAGACCTGAGTACAAAAATGGAGGCTCTAGACCCTTCCAGAGCTGAGATATTGAGATATTTATAATGGCTCAATATCTCAGTATGTCAATATTCATAAATATCTCAATATCTCAGCTCTGGAAGGGTCTAGAGCCTCCATTTTTGCACTCAGGTCTTAGTCCCATGGCCCTCAATCAGAATCCAGAGTTTCAAGAAGATTGGAGAAACTTTTTTTCGCACAAAAAAAAACGACAGTGGTACCCCTTATGTTTTTTTTTTTGTGTGCGAAAAAAAAAGTTTCTCCAATCTTCTTGAAACTCTGGATTCTGATAGAGGGCCATGGGACTTAGACCTGAGTACAAAAATGGAGGCTCTAGACCCTTCCAGAGCTGAGATATTGAGATATTTATAATGGCTCAATATCTCAGTATGTCATCAAAATATCTCAATATCTCAGCTCTGGAAGGGTCTAGAGCCTCCATGTTTGCACTCAGGTCTTAGTCCCATGGCCCTCAATCAGAATCCAGAGTTTCAAGAAGATTGGAGAAACTTTTTTCGCACAAAAAAAAAACGACAGTGGTACCCCTTATGTTTTTTTTTTGTGTGTGAAAAAAAAAGTTTCTCCAATCTTCTTGAAACTCTGGATTCTGACAGAGGGCCATGGGACTTAGACCTGAGTACAAAAATGGAGGCTCTAGACCCTTCCAGAGCTGAGATATTGAGATATTTATAATGGCTCAATATCTCAGTATGTCATAATATCTCATAAATATCTCAATATCTCAGCTCTGGAAGGGTCTAGAGCCTCCATTTTTGCACTCAGGTCTTAGTCCCATGGCCCTCAATCAGAATCCAGAGTTTCAAGAAGATTGGAGAAACTTTTTTTTGCACAAAAAAAAAAAACGACAGTGGTACCCCTTATGTTTTTTTTTTTTTTGTGCGAAAAAAAAGTTTCTCAATCTTCTTGAAACTCTAGATTCTGATAGAGGGCCATGGGACTTAGACCTGAGTGCAAAAATGGAGGCTCTAGACCCTTCCAGACAGTGGTGGAAAGTAACTAATTACAAATTCTTTCGTTACAGTTTTCTACTTTTCTTCGAGTATAATTAAATTATGGTACTTTTACTCTTACTTGAGTAAAATAAAAATAAAATATTCAACTTCTCTACATTTATATTTCATAAAAAGTAAAAAGTACTTTGACAAAGGTGCCGACGGAGCAACAGGGCAAGCTGACGTTTGACAGACAATTCAAACTACTGCGGTGGAGCACTGCGCTTCAGCCAATAACAGACAGATCTGAAGCCCTTCAGCCAATGACAGACAGGTCTGACTCAGGTGCAAAACCAATCAAAATCTCTAGTTCGGCTGGGGGTGGGACGTTCAAACCGCGTTTGATATTCAATCATTATCACTGCGACGCTCGTGTTTTGAATCAGTAGCACTAACGTTTCAATATTTCAGTGAATGTAAGTGAGTATTCTGCTCATATTTAATTATGGCAACTACTGAAATGGGTCATACCATCTGATAATACCAGAGCACTGAGCAGTTGCAATAAATAAAAAAGCTCATTTTGGGTAAAAATAGAAAAATACTAAAGTACTTTGTAACGTCAGTTACTTGAATAGTTTTTAAGCAGACTACTTCATTTACTCTTACTTGAGTCATATTATATTTCAGTACTTCTACTTGTACTCAAGTAAATTATTACTTAAGTAGCAATACTTTTACTTAAGTACAATTTGTCAGTACTCTTTCCACCACTGATTCCTGTGAATGTAATATGCTGATTTGGTGCTAAAATCATCTCTTATTATCATTGTATAAAACAGTTGTGCTGCTTAATATTTTTGTTGTTTAAAAGCTTTAGTTTTTGCTGACACCAAACTTTTGAACAATTGTTTTTCAATTTTTGTGGCTTTATTTTTTTGTATTGTTTTGATTTCAGAGAAGTGTCGGAGTGAAGATGACTTGCGCAGCATGGATGCCCAGAACAAGATCACGCAGGACATGCTGCAGCCGAAAGTGGAGCGCTCCTTCTCGGACGAGGAGGGCAGTTCAGACTATCTGTTTGAACTCTCAGACAATGACAGTGACATTTCTGACATGAGGTCAGAGTCTTGTGTTTTTGTTAAAAGGAAGTGCTTGACACAAATATGCAGTACATTTCACTTCAACTTCCTGGAAAACCCACCCTGATTAACTTTGTTTGTACACAGTCAGCCCTACATGATGTGTCGTCAGTGTCCTGGCTATCGGAAGGAGCTCAGCTCTGCCCTGTGGATCTGTGAGCCTGCTCAATCTGAGGGACCAGCTAAAGTACCCGGAGACGGGCCCTCTATCATCCTCGGATACCTCCACAGGTCATTCACGCTTACATTTGAGCCTAAACCATGCACTCACACTCACCAACAGAGAAATCCATGCCCTTCTACATGCTGAAATCCTCTGTATTCCTACTGCAGATCCTCAGGAGTTCAGGTGTGCACCTCAGGGCAGTCACCTCATCTGCACCTGCTGCCTGCAGCCCATGCCTGACCGACGCTTCGAGTACCTTCCCCCTCAGATGTCCCCGCAGCACTGTGAGTGGCCCTGACACCTGTCCATCAATGTTCTCAGGCCAACTGCAGTCACCTGATGATTTGTCGTCCGCTCCTTTGAATAGGTATGGTGTGCCAGAAACCTTTCTGTCATGTGTACTGGGGCTGCCAGCGGATCGGTTGTCACGGCTGCCTAGCGCATTTCAGCGGTAAGGTTTCTGACTGGTTAAGATTTCTGTATTATAATTTTTCTGACTGCCTTTGTTTTTTTTATAATAATGATTATGGATATTTCTCCTCACAGATCTTAACCTTAATGACAAATGTCTGGATGGAGTTTTTAATGGTAATCAATATGAGTCTGAAGTCCTTCAGGTATGTACAGTTCTTTTGCTCATACTTGAGACCAGTATTATGAATGTGTTATTATTGTATTTTTGATTGCACTGACACTCTTGGATGAGAAGTAAACTTGAACGGAATAAAAGCTGGACGATGACATCACTGCAGACAGAGCTGCTTTATGGCTGAATTGAACTTATTTAAAAAAAACTTTTGCTGATAATTTACTGCTGATAATTTACATGTCATCCAAGATGTCCATGTCATTCTTTCTTCAGTCTAAAATAATTTAAGGTTTTTGATGACAGGGCTCGACATTAAGGCTTGTCCGCTTGTCCTGGACAAGTGGATTTTTTGTAGGACAAGTAGAAGAGAAAATTAGTTGTCTGACCGGACAAGTTCAATTTCAAACAAAATAAAATGCCATGTTACTTCACGTTATGTGCCACTCGTTACGTCTATTTTACAGATTTAATTTTACCGATTTGAAACGAACACATTTTCGCGCTGCCTGTGAATGTCCAGAATGTGACTTACAGAAAGACGCGCGTCAGTATAATGCGCATGCACAGACCACGCGCCAGAAGTTCTCTTTCACGCTTGAACGAACATTTCACGCTTGAACAACACACACAATTAAGCCTAAATGTCATTTGTCGAGTATCTTCATAACATAAGAGCAGCCTTATGATGGACATAAAGAGTTGTGACTCGTGAGAGAATGAGGCGCATGAGATCCGCGCCTCTGTCCACGGGCTGCTCTTAAAGGGCCAGCTACCAATAAAGCGTTTTGTCAGTAAAGTTAATGAAAGAACAAAGAAAATTACTCACTGCTCTTGACTAAAGAACTTGTGTAGCTTTAATAAGGAGTAGTCTATATTTAATTTATAATTTATGCAGCGCAGACTCAGTCTGACTGTTTGATAACTTTATTAAATATGTCCTACCTGTTGGACAGTTAATTTTTATCCAGACATCAATGGCTTATTGATCATTATAGGTGTTATCAATCATTTAGTTGTTATTGCTAATTTCAGAATTATCACTAACCTGTGTGTGCGTTTGGTTTAGAACCAATCAAGTTGACTCATGAAACCATTTGTTTATTATATCGCAATCGCATATCACAACCGCAATATTGACCTCAATAATCGCAATATGACATTTTCCCCAAATTGTAAAGCCCTAGATAAAATTATTAATCTTTACCCGGACAAGTGACTTTTGTGCATGGACAAGTGAAACATAAATTTACTTGTCCAAAGGACAAGTGCCTCAAAAAGTTAATGTCAAGCCCTGGATGAAAACATTCCAGGATTGTTATCCATACAATGCACTTCAGTGGGAACCAAATGGTTCAAGGTCCAAAGACAAGTTTCAGTGGTGCTTCAAAGGGCTTTAAACGATTCCAGACGATGAATAAGGGTCTTATCAGAGCGAAACGTGCGGTCATTAAAAAATATCAAAGTTTAAGTTTTATAAGCTCAAATGCTCACCTTGCACTGTTCTGTGTGACCCTCCTGTTTTAACTCTTCATCAAAATGAACAAATCTTTTTTTCCAGTCAATTTGTTCATTTTGTTCGTTAATGAACCAAATGACTCAAAAAAGATTTGTTCATTTTGATGAACAAGTTCGAACAGGAGAGTCACGGACGCGCATCACAGAACAGAGCAAGGCGAGCATTTGGGCTTATAAAACTTAAAATTTGTTATTTATTTTTTCAATGAGTGATCGTTTCACTTGATAAGACCCTTATTCATCGTCTGGAATCTTTTAAAGCCCTTTGAACAGTTTGCAGTTTGCACTGAAACTGTCTTTTGGACCTTGAACCGTTTGGTTACCAAAAGTCCATTATATGGAGAAAAATCCTGGAATGTTTTCATCAAAAACCTTCATTTCTTTTCGACTGAAGGAAGAATAACATCGACATCTTGGATGACATGTTTTTGTAAAAGTGTACTACTCCTTTATACTTTTAACTCATCCAGTATTGTGCTACAGACATACATGCAACCTCTAACCAAAATCATTTGACCTTTTTTTGCCTGATGAATGATAAATGGGTAAAAAATCCCATTGTCTGACTTTTAAAATGAGAAACTGTATTCATCTTAAAAGGTTTGTTCACCCAAAATTGTTCACCCTCAGTGAATAGAGCCTGAGTTTTTAGAAGCCCAAAAAGCAGATCCATCCATTATTAAAGTAATCTATGCGGCAAAGCGAATGTGTTTTCGTAAGGAAAATATTCAGATTTGATCAGAACATTCACAATATTTATCCAGTTCCATCTGGTTGGAGGTCATCACGATGAGTTTGTTGAGGTGTCCATGATGCCTTCACAGGGTTGATGAGCATGGCACCTCAGGGATGCGTTGTGGTCGTGTCTAGGCGCAAGTCCACCATCTGTTCTGCATACGACCCGGGTCCGGCTGACGTAGATGACATTCTTTTTATAATGTAGCGAGTACATCAGGTGTTATAGGAAGTGTTCCCGGTTTTGGCTGACCTAATTTATGTTGCCTAATAATTGTTTAACTGATTTGAGTAATAGGGATGTATAGTGTTCTATGTCTTTAGGTGAGAGTAGACATCTCTTGTGGTTAAAACAAACTCAAGCTCTTCTCATATATCTAAATCCTCTGACATTTCTCTTTAAAAAGTCTCCCTTTAGATTTCTTATACGTGACCGGTGTTTTGTTTTGCTATATCCTCTGCGCTTTCTACGTTCGTCAATGTCATGCGTCAGGTCAGAGGTCACTCTTTCGCTGGAACTCTACTGCTGGTCATAAATATGGATATTTTCTTAGAAAAATATTGCTTTGCTTCAAAAGGCCTTTATTAACCCCCTGGAGCCGTATGGATTACTTTTTTGATGGATGGATTTTCTTTTTTGGCTTCAAAATCTAAGGTACCATTTACTCCCATTTTAAAGCTTGGAAGAGCCAGGATATTTTTTTAATATAACTCTGATTGTGTTTGACTGAAAGAGGAAAAGTCATATACACCTAGGGTGGCTTAAGGGTAATTAAATTATGGGATAGTTTTCATTTTTGGGTGAACTAACCCTAAAGTACACCCTACAGTAAGATGTTACCATTTAAATTTAGATGTGTGCCAGTTTTTTACTCTGGGCATTTTTCATAACTTAATTAGCCTATAATGATATAAGGACATTGGTTACCTTTGCAAAAGCACCACTCCCATGTAACAAGCAAGTTAATAATTATGAGTATTTTTGATCAGGAATATTTATAGAGTTATTTAGATGCTATAATTGTATAAGCTCCGTGTATGTTGATCATTTGTGCTTTTCTATGGCAGAACTATCTGACATCTCAGAGGAATGAGCTGGCGGCACATGTTGCAGGAAGCGCTCCAGGCTGTACAGCAGGGCCTGTACCGTCTCTCTGGTAATATTGAGAATTGTTCAGGGTGATAGAAGGAAAATAATACTGCAATATTCTTAAAAATTTTGTGGGATATGTTACATTTATCACAATATGCACGTTTTTGTGAAAAGTGATTGTGAATTGTTGGTTTCACACAAAGTCCCTTTAAGGCAAGTCATTTTACTCGGGCAGCTATTTCAGTCATACAAGTACAGATCTTATCTCTTTGAACATGGAAACATCAAATTCTCCAAAGCTGTTCACCAAGCTTATGATTTCATATTTGAAATCACCAATGAAATCTGACAACAACTATCTCATAAAAGTTGTTTCTAAAAGCTCAAATCATGACAAAAAAAAAAAAGATTTTCAGGCATGACCCGCCAATGAGCATGTGTAGTCATAAGCGTGTGTCTCAGAACAAATGTGTCTAAAAAAAACTGCATCACTGACTTATCCCATCATATTGTGCGGTACACTTTCTCCCATTCATAATTATTTAAGTGCACTGTCTTTGTACATCACAGATCTTTTTTTCTAACAAGCCTTTCGTCATTTTCTGTGAACTTAAATTGATTTGAATGCATATTTTCTAATAATGCGGATTAAAAAAACGTAATTTTGCTGCAAACAAGAAATGAATTCCGTTCAACTACTACTATTTGATTTGAAAGTGACGCCCTGTTGTATGTATTTCAGATTACAGAATCACTGCCAGCTCTTTCCTGTGCTACTGCTGTGGACTTCGCACTTTTAGAGAATCGCATACAAATACAGAGAGCGTATTCCTCCATCAGAGCTGCCAGGTAAGATTCTTATCCACGATTGTTTTTCATGCCACGCATCAGAGCCAAATCTATAAAAAGTTTGTCTTGGTTTTACACAGATACTGTGACCAACAGACCAGACTGTTACTGGGGACGCAACTGTCGGACTCAGAGTAAAAGCACACCCACGCTTTGTAAGTTAAACCACAGTTGATCAGATCTTGTCCATCCTCTGAAGTGCACCATACTTAATCCACCAGTAGAGGGCAGCTAATGCACATCTATGTAGTGTCAGTCTAAAGTACAACATAGATCTGTTTGCTAGTACATAAAAAATCTTTAAATTATCATAATCTTATATCTTGGATGACACACAATGATCAATCTCAATCAGTGATTTTGTGTCCTCCTCTTCAGGAAATTCAACCACGTGTGCGAGCAGACGCGGTTTAAGAACTAAAGCTGGTGGAGTGACGTAGCTTTATTAGCATTGCTGCAGGCAGGTGTTATACCTCTATTTCTCCTCTAGATGGCATCTTTACATATGCAAAAGTCAATCAGATGATTATAAACCAATTATCCTTGAAGCATATGGAAACATTTGATCTGGATCTGCGCTGTGTGTAGAGACGGACGCTAATTTTCCATAATGGATTGACGGTTACACTTTCAGTATGCACACTTTGTTCCACTATGGGTTCATGTCACATCTCTGCTTATAATCGTAAAACAAGACGGCAATCACTTTTTCTTTCAAAAAGCTTTTTAGCTTAAACAATATATAATATACAAATGATATAACCAACCTTTGGTGCCTAAAAGTCCGCTTTAAGTGTTTGTGTGCTGCTTTGGATATGCCGCAGTTCTTTCAAATTTTATGTTTGACATCTCAACGTATTATGTACTGCTAAAGACATTTACATGCTACTGAGAACATTGAAAATATATGGTAGAAAAAAGGATGAACTAAAGTGCACTAAACTGACATGTTAGCATTATTTTTCGAAGGGCCATATACCCGTGTTCCCTTTCATTTGCAGGGCTGTTCTAAAGGCATATGAGAGATTTCTTTTTATATACTTATATAAAAAAACAAGACTGAGGGTTATATTGCACTGCTAGGGATAATCAAGTCAAATCTGATTTATAATATAGACTTGCGTGTCTTTATGATGACGGAATTTTTGCTGTTGCCTTTGGGGAAATGTTAATGAAATTTGTATTCCAACAAGGCCAGTTTTAGCTAGTCAATGCATTTCCCAGGTTACTAACATATTTTAGATATTCTCTTCACTTGTAGCTTTGGTTGGGTTATGTAGGTAGACGGGAAGGCCATATAATAGCTGTTTAAATATTTTCTAACTAGGCTAGAGCTGTGTGTCTATACTAGAAAATAGTTACTTCCATCTGACCCTGAGAAAGCCTTCCAGTTCAGTAGGTGTATATATTTAACCCTAAGCTCTATTTGTTGTTTAATTCCGTAAACCACATTGGTTTTAGCCAGTTTTCCCAAATATTTACCTTTTTTTATAAGTTTAAAATTATTGTAAATGCCGTTAAACTGTAGCCACAATCAGTCATTACGATGTGGCATTAAGCTTCAAGCCACATGAAAATCCTTAAATTTAAGAACATTTTACCCTTCAACTTTAACATTATTTTGGCCTAAAAGTTGGTGCCACACCTTGCAGGGAATTTTTTGCATGATATTTTTGAAAAAGTGTGTAATTCCTACTTTATTTTTTGCCTTGTGCCATATTTATGGGCTCTGTGGTCCCTCACTCCAAGACATTCTTCAGAGGCTCAGATCAGACTTCCTGCAACCGTAGAGGTCAATTCTCTACAACCCTCAACTGCTCTTTAATGAAGGTGGACAGAATGGCTCAGCACTCTAAATCCTCACACTAAACTAATGGCATCTGACACACACACCACATTTGGTGGATTTGCTACAGTTCGTTAGTGAATGTTACGTTGTGGTTTTACACAGGATAATTCGCCCTACCCTTACATTTTTTTGTACTTTGGGAATGTTTGTATTATGTTTAGTGCTGCAAATTAATGATTGCTTGCACCTGTTTAATAACTCTCTCTCTCTCTCTAAAATTTTTATTGATGCATGTGGTAAATGCATTTTTTAAGTAACTCCCTAAATTTCATCATATTGTATATTAACTGGTATGCAAAATATTTCACTTTTAAAAAATGCAATGATACACACTTATATATATATATATATATATATATATATATATATATATATATGTATATATATATATATAGATTATTTGTCATACCAATTAAGATACAATCAGATAATTGATTACACCTTTAAATATCTACGTGCACCTGTAGTAGTTTTCTTTGAAACAGGCTCTAGTATGCACCTAAAAGGTGGTTTTAGTGAAGTTCAATAGTGTTATAATGTAAGCTCTAAAGCGGGTCTCATACTATGAACTCTTAAAATCTGCAGGAATGGTTGAGGGATTTAATTCGGGGTTGGTCCCAAGTGTTTTGAGAAGCTTTGCATTTGCTGAAAGGGAAATATTCACAGCAAATATTTACTTGCATGGGTGGGAAGTTTTTTTGTTTATTTCATAAAAGTTTTTTTTATGTTTTATTTCTACCTCATCAAAGTTTAAACTGGGTCTTTCAAATGGGGAGAAAAAAAGTTTATCAGTAACTATAGAGAAGCACATATAATAGCACTGTAAGTTTCATAGTTGAATTAGCGCTTGCTGTGCCTAATGTTTGTAATGCCTAGAAATAAACCTTGTCTAATTTACTGCACTAATAATTAATAAAAGACTACATTCAATTATATGACTCCCCTTTCTATGCATAGTCTGAAATGATTGCACAAAACCACACAACTTCACTATACAATGTTTATTTGGATTAAATGTTAGTTACTGCATTTAAAATGTCTGTTCAGTGATCAATTCCCTTTATAATCCATCATTACTGCATTCAGGAAAACGCCATATAACGAAAACAGTTGCATTATATATGAAATTGTAATAAAAATATGATTGTATACACAAAATTTCAGTTTTTGCATCAGTGTATATTTAGCAGCATAGATGATTGCCAAAAGGCACAAGTAAGTGAAAAAAAGAGGTGAAAAAAGAACAATTGAAATTATTTGTAGAACAGTTTAAACACGATTGAAATTAATTATGAAGTGGTTATGTCCCTTGAGAATTAAGAATATGTGCTATTTCAATTGTTTTTTTTTGTTTTACAGTATAATACGTTTATTGGACCCATGGTGAAAAAAAAAAAGTTGAAGAGATGCAAAGCAGCTTTCTACTATATCTGCTAATTGGTCTTCTGACGTGTTGCAAAGGGATTAGGAACAAGCCTTTTTGTTCATAGAGCAGATATATGGAATTTCATAATGAAAGTAACAATGCACCCAGTCTACAACTGGAACTCTCAGTGGTAAGTGGAATTACGTGATCATTGTTAACAGTTCATCTTATACATACATGAGTGCTTTCGAAACAATTGCAGGTTATAGAATATACCGTTAGATGGTGTTACATTTAGCAAATTAACTGTGCGAATACAATAACAGGAAGAACAATAAGTGCTTTCGTTTTCATTCATGCCAATATTCCAAACAAAACCCCTTTAAAATTCCACGGTACCTTGTCACGCACCAAATATGTGCTGAAGACACCAGCAGCAACTCGTGAGATGTGCGTTTTCAGTCCTTTTCTGATCATCTATTGGCTGAATCGGTCACATGACCATCATGCTTAAACTTCGTGGCACTGGTCGACTGGAGTCACTGTTAACAAGAGAGAGATGAAGCATCCTTCGTCTCCGACGTCCCACCACAACCTCCCCTCCCTAAAGAGGTTGGATGGATGCTGGCGTCTTGGCTTTTGGAGAGCAGTGGCATATTCGTGCCTTCAAACATCTGTCCATTCATCCTCAAAGGCTTCTCTGGAGGTTCTGCTGACACTCAGAGGCTGTCGGTCTTCCTCTTCTGAGATCGCAAACACAGGAACCGCGACGGTGGTCGCTCCTCCACACTTGATGCTTCAGCTTGGTCCTGCTGCTGGCTGGTGTCGGGAGAGAGTGCTTGAGGTTGTAATTCCATTGGCTTGTGGTTTGGAGGACTCAGTGCCAGAGTGCAGGCCGAAGCATGGAGTGTCGAAACGGAAGCGACGCAGGTTGCTGGTGGAGTCGAGCCGTCGCTGGCGCTGGGTGGATTGAGTCAGGGGTACGAGGCATTGCTCATGAAGGAGTCTGGACTGGCAGCTGTTGGCAGAACTGTGTAGAGGGGCATCAGAAAGGACCTTTCCTCTTCCAGCATCTGTAGTTGTGCTTGGGAGTCCCTGAGTGTACATTGTCACAGTTAAAAAGAAAAAGATTTTTTTTCTATTCTAGACGTATATCTATTCTAAAAGTACAACAATGCTATTTTCTTTCCTGTGTTGATATGTCATATTGTAGTAATGAGAAGTAATGAGAAACATTGATGGTCTGAAAATTCAGCTTTGACTTGACTTATAAATTATATTTTAAAATACTGTCAAATAGACAAAGTTGTTTTAAATTGGATTTCATACACTCTTTGAAGAAAAGTTTCTATATAGAACCTGAAAAGGTTCTATCAGCGCTATCGTATTTGGAACCCCTAAAAGGTTCTATACAGAACTGTTTCTAAGGGTTCAATAATAAGAATTATTTATTTTTTATCTGATTGAAAAGAGCTTATGTGTCATTACTCACAGTGTCCACCAGCTTGGTGAAAGGGCTGTTTGCGTTCCAGCTGCACCATTTCTTATGGAGTTGAGGAAGAGGAGGAAGGAGATCCTGGAAGGTTCGGACACTCCATGCTCGGGGTCGATGTGCTGCTTGTCGATCTGGTTTGGCTGCTCTTTATCACAGTAGGCAGTGCTGGATTTGGAGTCGACCAGTCGAAGGGACGGCTGGGTCCAGTGTCACTGTGTCTCAGGAAACGCTCTCGTTGCTACAAAAGAGAGAACAAAATTAGGAGATGAAGATTTTTTTTTCTGATGGATAGATGCACTTTTATGCACATCAAAATGGAGGCTCTGAGACCCTTCCAGAGCTGAGATATTGAGATATTTATAATGGCATAAATGCTACGTGGGATGTCCATATTTCAGCTCTGGAAGGGCTCTAGAGCCTCCATTTTTGCACTCAGGTCTAAGTCTCGTGGACCTTTATCAGAATCCAGAGTTTCAAGAAAATTGGAGAAACTTATTTTTTCGCACCAAAAAAAAAATGACAGGGGTAACTGTCATTTTTTTTTTTTGGGTCGAAATTTTGAGTTTCTCTGATCTTCTTAAAACTCTGGATTCTGATAGAGGGCCATGAGACTTTGACCTGAGCACAAAATGGAGGCTCTAGACCCTTCCAGAGCTGAGATATTGAGATATTTATAATGGCATAAATGCTACGTGGGATGTCCATATCTCAGCTCTGGAAGGGTCTAGAGCCTCCATTTTGCACTCAGGTCTAAGTTTCGTGGCCCTTTATCAGAATCCAGAGTTTCAAGAAAATTGGAGAAACTTATTTTTTCGCACCAAAAAAAAAAAATGACAGGGGTAACACTGTCATTTTTTTTTGGGTCGAAATTTTGAGTTTCTCTGATCTTCTTGAAACTCTGGATTCTGATAGAGGGCCATGAGACTTTGACCTGAGCACAAAAATGGAGGCTCTAGACCCTTCCAGAGCTGAGATATTGAGATATTTATAATGGCATAAATGCTACGTGGGATGTCCATATTTCAGCTCTGGAAGGGTCTAGAGCCTCCATTTTGCACTCAGGTCTAAGTTTCGTGGCCCTTTATCAGAATCCAGAGTTTCAAGAAAATTGGAGAAACTTATTTTTTCGCACCAAAAAAAAAAATGACAGGGGTAACACTGTCATTTTTTTTTTGGGTCGAAATTTTGAGTTTCTCTGATCTTCTTGAAACTCTGGATTCTGATAGAGGGCCATGAGACTTTGACCTGAGCGCAAAAATGGAGGCTCTAGACCCTTCCAGAGCTGAGATATTGAGATATTTATAATGGCATAAATGCTACGTGGGATGTCCATATCTCAGCTCTGGAAGGGTCTAGAGCCTCCATTTTTGCACTCAGGTCTAAGTTTCGTGGCCCTTTATCAGAATCCAGAGTTTCAAGAAAATTGGAGAAACTTATTTTTTCGCACCAAAAAAAAAATGACAGGGGTAACACTGTCATTTTTTTTTGGGGTTGAAATTTTGAGTTTCTCTGATCTTCTTAAAACTCTGGATTCTGATAGAGGGCCATGAGACTTTGACCTGAGCGCAAAAATAGAGGCTCTAGACCCTTCCAGAGCTGAGATATTGAGATATTTATAATGGCATAAATGCTACGTGGGATGTCCATATCTCAGCTCTGGAAGGGTCTAGAGCCTCCATTTTTGCACTCAGGTCTAAGTTTCGTGGCCCTTTATCAGAATCCAGAGTTTCAAGAAAATTGGAGAAACGTATTTTTTCGCACCAAAAAAAAATGACAGGGGTAACACTGTCGTTTTTTTTTTGGGTTAGAAATTTTGAGTTTCTCTGATCTTCTTGAAACTCTGGATTCTGATAGAGGGCCATGAGACTTTGACCTGAGCGCAAAAATGGAGGCTCTAGACCCTTCCAGAGCTGAGATATTGAGATATTTATAATGGCATAAATGCTACGTGGGATGTCCATATTTCAGCTCTGGAAGGGTCTAGAGCCTCCATTTTTGCACTCAGGTCTAAGTTTCGTGGCCCTTTATCAGAATCCAGAGTTTCAAGAGAATTGGAGAAACGTATTTTTTCACACCAAAAAAAAAATGACAGGGGTAACACTGTCATTTTTTTGGGGTGGTCGAAATTTTGAGTTTCTCTGATCTTCTTGAAACTCTGGATTCTGAATAGAGGCAATGAGACTTTGACCTGAGCGCAAAAATGGAGGCTGTGAGCCCTTCCAGAGCTGAGATAATGAGATCTCACTTGTAGCATTTATGCCATTGTAGATATCTCAATATTTAGCTCTGTATGCCATTATAAATATCTAAATATCTCAGCTCTGGAAGGGTCTAGAGCCTCCATTTTGCACTCAGATCTAAGTCCCATGGCCCTCTATCAGAATCCAGAGTTTCAAGAAAATCAAAATTTTGACCCAAAAAAAAACGTAAGGGGTACCACTGTCGTTTTTTTTCGGGTCAAAATTTTGATTTTCTTGAAACTCTGGATTCTGATAGAGGCCATGTGACTTAGATCTGAGTGCAAAAATGGAGGCTCTAGACCCTTCCAGAGCTGAGATATTGAGATCTCATGTAGCATTTATGCCATTGTAAATATCTCAATATCTCAGCTCTGTATGCCATTATAAATATCTAAATATCTCAGCTCTGGAAGGGTCTAGAGCCTCCATTTTTGCACTCAGATCTAAGTCCCATGGCCCTCTATCAGGAATCCAGAGTTTCAAGAAAATCAAAATTTTTGACCCGAAAAAAAAAACGTAAGGGGTACCACTGATTTTTTTTCGGGATCAAAATTTTGATTTTCTTGAAACTCTGGATTCTGATAGAGGGCCATGAGACTTAGATCTGAGTGCAAAAATGAAAAGCTCTAGACCCTTCCAGAGCTGAGATATTTAGATATTTATAATGGCTACAGAGCTGAGATATTGAGATATTTATAATGGCATAAATGCTCCGATGCAGTATGTCCATATTTCAGCTCTGGAAGGGTCTAGAGCCTCCATTTTGCACTCAGGTCTAAGTTTCGTGGCCCTTTATCAGAATCCAGAGTTTCAAGAGAATTGGAGAAACGTATTTTTTCACACCAAAAAAAAAATGACAGGGGTAACACTGTCATTTTTTTTGGGGTGGAAATTTTGAGTTTCTCTGATCTTCTTGAAACTCTGGATTCTGATAGAGGGCAATGAGACTTGACCTGAGCGCAAAATGGAGGCTCTAGGCCCTTCCAGAGCTGAGATATTGAGATATTTATAATGGCATAAATGCTACGTGGGATGTCCATATCTCAGCTCTGGAAGGGTCTAGAGCCTCCATTTTTGCACTCAGGTCTAAGTTTCGTGGCCCTTTATCAGAATCCAGAGTTTCAAGAGATTTGGAGAAACGTATTTTTTCACACCAAAAAAAAAAATGACAGGGGTAACACTGTCATTTTTTTTGGGGGGTCGAAATTTTGAGTTTCTCTGATCTTCTTGAAACTCTGGATTCTGATAGAGGGCAATGAGACTTTGACCTGAGTGCAAAAATGGAGGCTCTAGGCCCTTCCAGAGCTGAGATATTTAGATATTTATAATGGCATACAGAGCTGAGATATTGAGATATTTACAATGGCATAAATGCTACGTGAGATCTCAATATCTCAGCTCTGGAAGGTCTAGAGCCTCCATTTTTGCACTCAGATCTAAGTCCCATGGCCCTCTATCAGAATCCAGAGTTTCAGAAAATCAAAATTTTGACCCAAAAAAAAAACGACAGTGGTACCCCTTACGTTTTTTTTTCGAGGTCAAAATTTTGATTTTCTTGAAACTCTGGATTCTGATAGAGGGCCATGGGACTTAGATCTGAGTGCAAAAATGGAGGCTCTAGACTCTTCCAGAGCTGAGATATTGAGATTTCACGTAGCATTTATGCCATTGTAAATATCTCAATATCTCAGCTCTGTATGCCATTATAAATATCTAAATATCTCAGCTCTGGAAGGGTCTAGAGCCTCCATTTTTGCACTCAGATCTAAGTCCCATGGCCCTCTATCAGAATCCAGAGTTTCAAGAAATCTAAAATTTTGACCCAAAAAAAAACGTAAGGGGTACCACTGTCGTTTTTTTTTCGGGTCGAAATTTTGATTTTCTTGAAACTCTGGATTCTGATAGAGGGCCATGTGACTTAGATCTGAGTGCAAAAATGGAGGCTCTAGACCCTTCCAGAGCTGAGATATTGAGATCTCACGTAGCATTTATGCCATTGTAAATATCTCAATATCTCAGCTCTGTATGCCATTATAAATATCTAAATATCTCAGCTCTGGAAGGGTCTAGAGCCTCCATTTTTGCACTCAGATCTAAGTCCCATGGCCCTCTATCAGAATCCAGAGTTTCAAGAAAATCAAAATTTTGACCCGAAAAAAAAACGTAAGGGGTACCACTGTCGTTTTTTTTCCGGGTCAGAAATTTTGATTTTCTTGAAACTCTGGATTCTGATAGAGGGCCATGGGACTTAGATCTGAGTGCAAAAATGGAGGCTCTAGACCCTTCCAGAGCTGAGATATTTAGATATTTATAATGGCATACAGAGCTGAGATATTGAGATATTTACAATGGCATAAATGCTACGTGAGCTCTCAATATCTCAGCTCTGGAAGGGTCTAGAGCCTCCATTTTTGCACTCAGATCTAAGTCCCATGGCCCTCTATCAGGAATCCAGAGTTTCAAGAAAATCAAAATTTTGACCCGAAAAAAAAAACGTAAGGGGTACCACTGTACGTTTTTTTTCGAGGTCAAAATTTTGATTTTCTTGAAACTCTGGATTCTGATAGAGGGCCATGGGACTTAGATCTGAGTGCAAAAATGGAGGCTCTAGACCCTTCCAGAGCTGAGATATTGAGATATTTATAATGGCATACAGAGCTGAGATATTGAGATATTTACAATGGCATAAATGCTACGTGAGACTCAATATCTCAGCTCTGGAAGGGTCTGAGAGCCTCCATTTTTGCACTCAGATCTAAGTCCCATGGCCCTCTATCAGAATCCAGAGTTTCAGAGAAAATCAAAATTTTGACCCGAAAAAAAAACGTAAGGGGTACCACTGTTGTTTTTTTTTGGGGTGGAGTTTGATTTTCTTGAAACTCTGGATTCTGATATGAGGGCCATGAGACTAGATCTGAGTGCAAAAATGGAGGCTCTAGACCCTTCCAGAGCTGAGATAATGAGATCTCACGTAGCATTTATGCCATTGTAAATATCTCAATATCTCAGCTCTGTATGCCATTATAAATATCTAAATATCTCAGCTCTGGAAGGGTCTGAGCCTCCATTTTTGCACTCAGATGCTAAGTCCCATGGCCCTCTATCAGAATCCAGAGTTTCAAGAAAATCAAAATTTTGACCCGAAAAAAAAACGTAAGGGGTACCACTGACGTTTTTTTTCGGGTCAGAATTTTGATTTTCTTGAAACTCTGGATTCTGATAGAGGGCCATGGGACTTAGATCTGAGTGCAAAAATGGAGGCTCTAGACCCTTCCAGAGCTGAGATATTTAGATATTTATAATGGCATACAGAGCTGAGATATTGAGATATTTACAATGGCATAAATGCTACGTGAGATCTCAATATCTCAGCTCTGAAAGGTCTAGAGCCTCCATTTTTGCACTCAGATCTAAGTCACATGGCCCTCTATCAGAATCCAGAGTTTCAAGAAAATCAAAATTTTGACCCGAAAAAAAAACGACAGTGGTACCCCTTACGTTTTTTTTTCGGGTCAAAATTTTGATTTTCTTGAAACTCTGGATTCTGATAGAGGGCCATGTGACTTAGATCTGAGTGCAAAAATGGAGGCTCTAGACCCTTCCAGAGCTGAGATATTGAGATGTCACGTAGCATTTATGCCATTGTAAATATCTCAATATCTCAGCTCTATATGCCATTATAAATATCTAAATATCTCAGCTCTGGAAGGGTCTAGAGCCTCCATTTTTGCACTCAGATCTAAGTCCCATGGCCCTCTATCAGAATCCAGAGTTTCAAGAAAATCAAAATTTTGACCCGAAAAAAAAACGTAAGGGGTACCACTGTACGTTTTTTTTCGAGGTCGAAATTTTGATTTTCTTGAAACTCTGGATTCTGATAGAGGGCCATGGGACTTAGATCTGAGTGCAAAAATGGAGGCTCTAGACCCTTCCAGAGCTGAGATATTGAGATTTCACATAGCATTTATGCCATTGTAAATATCTCAATATCTACAGCTCTGTATGCCATTATAAATATCTAAATATCTCAGCTCTGGAAGGGTCTAGAGCCTCCATTTTTGCACTCAGATCTAAGTCCCATGGCCCTCTATCAGAATCCAGAGTTTCAAGAAAATCAAAATTTTGACCCGAAAAAAAAAACGACAGTGGTACCCCTTACGTTTTTTTTCGGGGTCGAAATTTTGATTTTCTTGAAACTCTGGATTCTGATAGAGGGCCATGTGACTTAGATCTGAGTGCAAAAATGGAGGCTCTAGACCCTTCCAGAGCTGAGATATTGAGATTTCACGTAGCATTTATGCCATTTTAAATATCTCAATATCTCAGCTCTGTATGCCATTATAAATATCTAAATATCTCAGCTCTGGAAGGGTCTAGAGCCTCCATTTTTGCACTCAGATCTAAGTCCCATGGCCCTCTATCAGAATCCAGAGTTTCAAGAAAATCAAAATTTTGACCCGAAAAAAAAACGTAAGGGGTACCACTGTCATTTTTTTTTCGGGTAGAAATTTTGATTTTCTTGAAACTCTGGATTCTGATAGAGGGCCATGGGACTTAGATCTGAGTGCAAAAATGGAGGCTCTAGACCCTTCCAGAGCTGAGATATTTAGATATTTATAATGGCATACAGAGCTGAGATATTGAGATATTTACAATGGCATAAATGCTACATAAATCTCAATATCTCAGCTCTGGAAGGGTCTAGAGCCTCCATTTTTGCACTCAGATCTAAGTCCCATGGCCCTCTATCAGAATCCAGAGTTTCAAGAAAATCAAAATTTTGACCCGAAAAAAAAAACGTAAGGGGTACCACTGTGTTTTTTTTCGAGGTCAGAATTTTGATTTTCTTGAAACTCTGGATTCTGATAGAGGGCCATGGGACTTAGATCTGAGTGCAAAAATGGAGGCTCTAGACCCTTCCAGAGCTGAGATATTTAGATATTTATAATGGCATACAGAGCTGAGTATTGAGATATTTACAATGGCATAAATGCTACGTGAAATCTCAATATCTCAGCTCTGGAAGGTATTAGAGCCTCCATTTTTGCACTCAGATCTAAGTCACATGGCCCTCTATCAGAATCCAGAGTTTCAAGAAAATCAAAATTTTGACCCGAAAAAAAAACGTACAGGGGTACCCCTTCGATTTTTTTTCAGGGTCAAAATTTTGATTTTCTTGAAACTCTGGATTCTGATAGAGGGCCATGTGACTTAGATCTAAGTGCAAAAATGGAGGCTCTAGACCCTTCCAGAGCTGAGATATTGAGATCTCACAGTAGCATTTATGCCATTGTAAATATCTCAATATCTCAGCTCTGTATGCCATTATAAATATCTAAATATCTCAGCTCTGGAAGGGTCTAGAGCCTCCATTTTTGCACTCAGATCTAAGTCCCATGGCCCTCTATCAGAATCCAGAGTTTCAAGAAAATCAAAATTTTGACCCGAAAAAAAAACGTAAGGGGTACCACTGTCGTTTTTTTTCGAGGTCAAAGTTTTGATTTTCTTGAAACTCTGGATTCTGATAGAGGGCCATGGGACTTAGATCTGAGTGCAAAAATGGAGGCTCTAGACCCTTCCAGAGCTGAGATATTTAGATATTTATAATGGCATACAGAGCTGAGATATTGAGATATTTACAATGGCATAAATGCTACGTGAAATCTCAATATCTCAGCTCTGGAAGGTCTAGAGCCTCCATTTTGCACTCAGATCTAAGTCACATGGCCCTCTATCAGAATCCAGAGTTTCAAGAAAATCAAAATTTTGACCCGAAAAAAAAACGACAGTGGTACCCCTTACGTTTTTCGGGTCGAAATTTTGATTTTCTTGAAACTCTGGATTCTGATAGAGGGCCATGGGACTTAGATCTGAGTGCAAAAATGGAGGCTCTAGAGCCCTTCCAGAGCTGAGATATTGAGATTTCACGTAGCATTTATGCTATTGTAAATATCTCAATATCTCAGCTCTGTGCGTATAGTGTAAATATCTCTTCTCTTAGGCTATTTCGAAGGCGTAGAGCCTCCATTTACACACACTTAGGAGAATATTCAGTTCCATGTGGCTGTGTGTATATCAGACTCAAAAAGAGAGGGCACAAAGAGAGAGAGATCATATGTCAAATAGCTCTGTGTGTCGATGACAGATCATCAAGTCAGTTTCAGAGAAGTCTAAAAGAGTTTTAATCACACACACATGTGCGATTTTCTTCTTTCGATTTTTTTTTTACTACTCCGTCATGGGTGTGAGTGACACATCACACAGTGTGTGATGTGTGATGATTGTGAGATTTAAAAGACAACGTTATCGAATCTGATACTAGGTGAATGAGTAAGAGAGGAGGAGGTGGGAGGACGTGAAGAAGGAGGTATTACAAAATTGTAGCGGGCCAAGTTGGCGCGGTGACGTGGACAATTTCACACTGGTGCTGCTGAATATGGTGGTGGGTCGTCAGTGCGTGTGTGTGCGTTGGTGATTTGGTGGATTGGTGGTAAGAGCTAACGAAACAGTGATGGAGAAGATCGCGTCGCTTTGCATCAATCTT